>CM051262.1:3667744-3837580 GCA_027921565.1 Artemia sinica
GTAAGTTTTGTGTGTGTGTGTGTGTAAGTTTTTGTGCGTGTGTGTGTGAGTTTTTTTTGTGTTCATGTGTAAGTTTTTGTGTGTGTGTGTGTGTGTGTGTAAGTTTTTGTGTGTGTGTAAGTTTTGGCGTGTGTGTGTGAGTTTTCGTGTGTTTGTGTGTGTAAGTTTTGTGTGTGTGTGTGTGTGTGTGTGTGTAAGTTTTTGTGTGCATGTAAGTTTTTGTCTGCATGTAAGTTTTCGTGTGCATGTGTAAGTTTTTGTGTGTGTGTGTGTGTGTGTGTGTGTGTGTGTGTGTGTGTAAGTTTTTGTGTGTGTAAGTTTTGGCGTGTGTCTGTAAGTTTTCGTGTGTATGTGTGTAAGTTTTGTGTGTGTGTGTGTGTGTGTGCACAAGTTTTTGTGCGTGTGTGTGTGAGTTTTTTTTGTGTTCATGTGTAAGTTTTTGTGTGTGTGTGTGTGTGAGTTTTTGTGTGTGTGTAAGTTTTGGCGTGTGTGTGTGAGTTTTCGTGTGTGTGTGTGTGTGTAAGTTTTGTGTGTGTGTGTGTGTGTGTGTAAGTTTTTTTGTGCATGTAAGTTTTTGTCTGCATGTAAGTTTTCGTGTGCATGTGTAAGTTTTTGTGTGTGCGTGTGTGTGTGAGTTTTCGTGTGTGTGTGTATAAGTTTTGACGTGTGTGTGTAAGTTTTCGTGTGTGTGAGTAAGTTTTGGCGTGTGTGTGCAAGTTTTCATGTGTGTGTGTGTAAGTTTTCGTGTGCATGTAAGTTTTGGCGTGTGTGTGTAAGTTTTTGCGTGTGGGTCTAAGTTTTTGTGCGTGTGTGTGTGAGTTTTTTGTGTTCATGTGTAAGTTTTTGTGTGTGGATGTAAGTTTTTTGTGTGTGTGTGTGTGTAAGTTTTGGCGTGTGTGTGTGAGTTTTCGTGTGTGTAAGTTTTTTTTTTGTGTGTGTGTGTGTATAAGTTTGTGTGTGTGTGTGTGTGTGTGTGGTGTGTGTGTGTGTGTGTAAGTTTTTGTGTGTGTAAGTTTTGGCGTGTGTGTGTAAGTTTTCGTGTGTGTGTGTGTGTGTAAGTTTTGTGTGTGTGTGTGTGTGTGTAAGTTTTTGTGTGTGAGTGTGTGAGTTTTTTTTGTGTTCATGTGTAAGTTTTTGTGTGTGTGTGTGTGTGTGTGTGTGTAATTTTTTGTGTGTGTGTAAGTTTTGGTGTGTGTGTGTGTGAGTTTTCGTGTGTGTGTGTGTGTGTGTAAGTTTTGTGTGTGTGTGTGTGTGTGTGTGTGTGTGTAAGTTTTGGCGTGTGTGTGTAAGTTTTGGCGTGTGTGTGTGTGTGTGTGTGTGTGTGTGTAAGTTTTGGCGTGTGTGTGTGTGTAAGTTTTCGTGTGTGTGTGTGTGTAAGTTTTCGTGTGCATGTGTAAGTTTTTGTGTGTGTAAGTTTTGGCGTGTGTGTGTAAGTTTTCGTGTGTGTGTGTGTGTGTGTGTGTGTGTAAGTTTTTGTGCGTGTGTGTGTGAGTTTTTTTTGTGTTCATGTGTAAGTTTTTTTTGTGTGTGTGTGTGTGTGTGTGTAAGTTTTTGTGTGTGTGTGTAAGTTTTGACGTGTGTGTGTGAGTTTTCGTGTGTGTGTGTGTGTGTGTAAGTTTTTGTGTGCATGTAAGTTTTTGTGTGCATGTAAGTTTTCGTGTGCATGTGTAATCCCAAATCATAGGTTTCAGACAGCATTCACCAACGAAATACTAGGAAACCTTATCTCAGAAAAGTCTGAAATAACAAACTATTCATCCCAAACTAGAAGTTTCAGTCAACAAACGCCTATGAGAGATTAAGAATCATAACTCTGAAAAGTCCAAAAAGCAAACTACACCTCCCAAATCATGATTTTCTGACAACACACACCTATGAAAGGCTAAGAAATCTAGCTCAGAAAAGTCAAAAATAGCAAATTAACCATCCCAAATCATAGGTTTCAGTCAACACACACCTACGAATGGCTAAGAAACCTAGCTCAGAAAAGTCAAAAAATAGCAACCCACACATCCCAAATCATAGGTTTCAGACACCACACACCTATGAGAGACTGAGAAATCTGGTTATGAAAAGTCAGAAATAGTAATTTACATATCCCAAATCATAAGTTTCAGACAACACTCACCTATGAACGGCTAAGAAACCTAGCTCAGAAAAGTCAAAAATAGCAAACTAGTCATCCCAAACTATAGGTTTCAGACAACAAACACCTATGAGTGACTAAGAAATCCAGCTCAGAAAAGTCAAAAGTAGCAATCCACCCATCCCAAATCATAGGTTTCAGACAACACATACCTATGAAAGACTAAGAAATCCAGCTCAGAAAAGTCAAAAATAGCAAACTACATATCCCAAATCATAGGTTTCAGTCAACACACACCAACGAAAGACTAAGAAACCTAGCTCAGAAAAGTCAAAAATAGCAAACTACTCATCCCAAACTATTGGTTTCAGACAACATTCACCTACGAAATACTAGAAAACCTTAGCTCAGAAAAGCCTGAAATAGCAAATTAACCATCCCAAATCATAGGTTTCAGTCAACACATACCTATGAAAGGCTAAGAAACCTAGCTCAGAAAAGTCGAAAATAGCAAACTACTCATCCCAAACTATTGGTTTCAGACACCACACACCTATGAAAGACTAAGAAATCCAACTCAAAAAAGCCCGAAATAGTAATTTACATATCCCAAATCATAAGTTTCAGACAGCATTCACCTACGAAATACTAAGAAACCTTAGCTCAGAAAAGTCTGAAATAACCAACTACTCATCCCAAACTCGAAGTTTCAGACAACAAACACCTATGAGTGACTAAGAATCCTAGCTCTGAAAAGTCTAAAAAGCAAACTACACCTCCCAAATCATAATTTTCAGAAAGGACACACCTATGAAAGGCTAAGAAATCTAGCTCAGAAAAGTCAAAAATAGCAAATTAACCATCCCAAATCATAGGTTTCAGTCAACACACACCAACGAAAGACTAAGAAACCTAGCTCAGAAAAGTCAAAAATAGCAAACTACTCATCCCAAACTATTGGTTTCAGACAACATTCACCTACGAAATACTAGAAAACTTTAGCTCAGAAAAGCCTGAAATAGCAAACTAAACATCCCAAATCATAATTTTCTAACAACACATATCTATGAAAGGCTAAGAAACCTAGCTCAGAAAAGTCGAAAATAGCAAACTACACATCCCAAATCATAGGTTTCAGACACCACACACCTATGAAAGACTAAGAAATCCAACTCAGAAAAGTCAAAAATAGCAAACTACATATCCCATATCATAAGTTTCAGTCACCACACACCTATGAAAGACTAAGAAATCCAACTCAAAAAAGCCCGAAATAGTAATTTACATATCCCAAATCATAAGTTTCAGACAGCATTCACCTACGAAATACTAAGAAACCTTAGCTCAGAAAAGTCTGAAATAGCCAACTACTCATCCCAAACTCGAAGTTTCAGACAACAAACACCTACGAGTGACTAAGAATCCTAGCTCTGAAAAGTCCAAAAAGCAAACTACACCTCCCAAATCATAATTTTCAGAAAGGACACACCTATGAAAGGCTAAGAAATCTAGCTCAGAAAAGTCAAAAATAGCAAATTAACCATCCCAAATCATAGGTTTCAGTCAACACACACCAACGAAAGACTAAGAAACCTAGCTCAGAAAAGTCAAAAATAGCAAACTACTCATCCCAAACTATTGGTTTCAGACAACATTCACCTACGAAATACTAGAAAACTTTAGCTCAGAAAAGCCTGAAATAGCAAACTAAACATCCCAAATCATAATTTTCTAACAACACATATCTATGAAAGGCTAAGAAACCTAGCTCAGAAAAGTCGAAAATAGCAAACTACACATCCCAAATCATAGGTTTCAGACACCACACACCTATGAAAGACTAAGAAATCCAACTCAGAAAAGTCAAAAATAGCAAACTACATATCCCAAATCATAAGTTTCAGTCAACACACACCAACGAAAGGCTAAGAAACCTAGCTCATAAAAGCCTGAAAAAGCAAACTACTCATCCCAAACTATTGGTTTCAGACAACATTCACCTAGGAAATACTAGGAAACCTTAGCTCAGAAAAGCCTGAAGTAGCAAACTACACATCCCAAATCATAGGTTTCAGACAACACACATCAACGAACGACGGGGGATCGGGGGAGGACCTTTGGGACCCAGGGAGGACGTTTGGGGGTCCGGGGGGGCAGTTGGGGACCGGTGGAGGGCCTTTGGGACCCCGTTGGTCCTTTGGGAGCTCGATGGGCCTTTGGGGGGCTGGTGGGCCCTTGAGGACCAGGGGAGGGCCTTTGAGGGTCTGAGGAGGGCGTTTGGGGGGCTGGGGCTCTTTGGGAGCTTGGGGGGAACTTTGAGTACCGGTGCTTCCTTCGGGGTTGGGGTAGGAGGATCGGAACCCTTTGGGGTTGGGTTAGAGGACCTCACAACACTGTTCAAATGAAACTTGTGTATTATAACATCCATAGAGTTTCACCATTAATTTCTCTTCTAAAATCTCTTCAAAAATCATCTTTTAAAATGTCTCTATCTGTTTCGCCCAAATAATCCCATAACCTCTCTAAAACGGTTTCGCCCAAATAATCCCTAAACGTAATTCAGCGTGTTCCTTTTGTTTGGCATCTCTGCGCTAATGCATTTCAAATTAATAAGAAACCTGATTCCCGCGCTAAAACAATTCATCGCTAAGATGTTTCTTGGAGAATGGTTTCCATGGCCTTTGGCTATTAATATCCTTTGGAGTTCGACCAAAAGAGTTGTTTCCGAGGTAAAGACATAATGACTTGGATCTATTCCTGGAGAATCGTTTCTAGGTGAAAATTTTTAAAGTCTGACAGATGATGTCATTGGTTGATTGATCTGTCAAGAAAGGGGAAATTAATTTGTTGTTTCTAAGGGGAATTATTGATTCACGATAGGTGAATTGAGGTCGACAGCACAGGTGTTCCAAGGTCGATGTTGTTGTTGTTGTAAGTGCACGCTCTCAGCGAATGTCAAGGTCAAATTGTTATGTAAACAAAGCCCTCTGATTGCCTGAGAATGGGGGATCTAACTGTTACCATGGAAACTCACAACATTTGGCTTGAACAACAATAACAAATACTGTTTCCCGGAAACTCATAACATCTGGCTTGAACAACAAATATTGGAAACACGCGATCTCCCGGAAACTCATAACATCTGCATTGAACAACAACAAGAAGGGAGTGACAAAGTTCCTGTTTTTCCCATTCTCACTGACAAAATCCATAAAACCGTCAAATAATCAACACACATAACCATCCATGAAAACAGACATAAATGTGACAAAATTCCTGTTTTTTCATTCTCACTGAGAAAATCCATAAAACCATCCATAAATGTGACAAAATTCCTGTTTTTCAAATTCTCACTGACAAAAACCATAAAAACATGCATAAATTATGTCCTGTCACGAGTTATAGGGTCACCTCTACTAAGGACAAAAAACAATGCAGATTTTCAACTCATTTACTCGAATGCCCTTCCCCCACCCGATCCACCCAATATTCTTTAGTAAAATCAATATCAAAATTCAATGCAAAATTATTTCCAAAATATAAATAGAAATTCAAATTGTGAATTTTTAAGCAGAATAACCGAAAAAAAAATACGAATACCCTCTCATAAACCGATAAAATGATTAAAATCGAACAGAAAATAATTTTCAAATTTTTTCCAAGCTTTTCAAAGAAAAGAAAACATCTATATTAAAACACAGAAGATCAGAACTAAAGGGCTGGAAAAGCGTAGCTTTTTTCGGGCACCGATTTCAGCAGCTCAGTCGATAAACAATCAAACAGTTCGTGGTAACGAACCGTGAGTAAGGAGTGACCCGGCTCAATAGTAACCGAAACTCTAGCAAACGGAATTTTGATACCAGTGGATACATCAAAAGAATTGGATTTTTATGCTGATTTTAAATATATAAGTTTCATCAAATTAGTCTAACCCATCAAAAATTACGAGCCTGAAAAAATTTGCCTCATTTTCGAAAAAAGGGGGAAATACCCCTAAAAGTGATAAAATCTTAATGAAACATGGGAGGATCTTTGCATAAAGGATATTTCCTTGGGGAAAGGTACTTTTCTATGAAGGGGGTATCGGATTTCCCAGCATTATTTAAAAAACGATCAGAAATTAAATAATAAACAAAAGTTTTTTCAGCTGAAAAAAAGGAGCAACATTAAGATTTAAAACAAACAGAAATTATTACGTATATGCAGGGTTTTCCCCCGAACCAATACCTCGCTCTTTACACTAAAGTTTTCCTAAGTACTTTCAAAAGAGCTATCTATTTTAATTAAACGGTCTTTGTGATTCAGGGATTTGTGATTCGAACAAAATTCGCACTTTAGCGTAAAGAGCGAGGTATTGACTATTGGGCGAACCCCCTCATATACTTAATAATTTCTGTTCGTTTTAAGTTTTAATGTAGCTCCTTAATTTCAGTTGAAAAAACTTGTTTTTTTATTTAATAGCAGTAAAAAACCAATGCCATCATGGAAACTAGACCCCGGCGCCGTGCCGGCGAATCGACCGAACGCCGCCGAAGAGAGGCCCGGTCGACCGCTGCCGAAGAGTCACAAGAACGCCGGCACACCACAGGTGGTGGCGTTCTGTCGACTTTAAATTAATTTTGCGGCAATTCTTTATTGCGTCAACCGCAAAGTCGGAGCTTTTCCTTCTCATTTGGTTTAGTATTTCGGTTTTCTTGATTATAAATCAAGCAGGGCTTGCACTATCCCCGAACTTTCGAGTATTTCCCCGAAAATCTATGCGTCACCCCGAAAAAAAATTTGGTTCTCCGAATCCCCGAAAATCACGCAATCACGTTGCCACCCTAGCGATTTATCACCAGCGAGTTTCCCTGCCAAATATTACTTTGCATACCATAATTCTTCAGTACTCTCTTGTTCGTTAATTTTCGTCTCTTTTGTTACTTTGCATAAAAACCAGACAGATGCAATATGCAAATGCAAATTACAATTGGTACAACCTCCCCATGACTACCTCGTCCTTCTAGGAGATATGAATGCTAGCATTTCAAATGAGTCTGGTCTGTGGGATTTCGCTGTTGGACCCGTAACAATAGATAGCCTAAACGACAACGGAGAGAGAATGTTGAACTGCTGTCTCGCCCACAATCTTACCATTGCAAACACATGGTTTCAGAGAACCAATATACCCAAATACACCTGGTATAGCATCATATAGCAATGATGGATCAACGAAGAAGATGCTCGACTACATCATCATACACCGGCGATGGCTGTCTTCTGTGCAGAATTGTCGCACCTACCGATTCGCCAAACTTGGAACACCGACCGTCGTTTTGTTGCAGCCAAAATCCGGCTTCGCCTGAAAGCTACAAAAGCCAGCAAGAAACCTCGAAAAATTGATACCTACCGTATCCAGCAAGACCCCGCTTTGGCTAAGCAGTATCAGGTCGAAATATCCAACAGATTTGAGGTTCTTATGTAATGCGATAATAGTGAGGTGTGTGGATGGTTCTCAAAGGGAATGCTCTTGCAGCTGCAACTAGGGTTGCTGGAATGAAACAGCATAAGAAAAAAGACTGGATCAGCAACGAGTCCCTCGCCATTATTGATCGCAGACGGGAAGCCCGCCTTCGCGGGGACATGATAGCGTATAGGCAATTAAATAAGGAGCCTAACATCATGCTGCACATAGACCGTAAGACCTTTATTGACAAAAAAGCACGCGAGCTCCAAGAGGCCGCTAAAAAAAAGGACATCGGAGCCACATATAAGATCCTTCGTGAGCTCTCAGGCCAATATACTCAAACTATATCGTATCTCCGTAACACCAGTGGCGAAAATCTTTACGACAAATCACAGTGCCTTCGCCAGTGGTAGAAACACTTCGAGAAGCTACTGAACTTAGACCCACCTGACGAAATTGACGACGAGATTACTGCTGCGGCTGAGAATGCTACACCTGCCCCGATGGCACTGAATTTACAACAGAAGAAATTAAAGCAGCAGCACGAAAGCTGAAGAACAACAAAGCGCCGGGAATATGTGGCCTGACATCAGAACTCCTTAAAAATGGCGATCCATTCATGACCCTCTGGCTAAAAATGCTGTTTAATACTGTGTGGCGCTCTGAAATAATACCATCAGACTGGAAGACTGGCTTACTTGTGCCAGTCTACAAGAGGAAAGGAAGTAAAGCAGAATGTAATAACTATCGTGGAATAACCCTGCTCTCAGTACCCGGCAAACTCTTCACCATGCTACTCCTCAAGCGGGCAACAAATTACCTCCATCCCCTTCGTCGCCACCAGCAAGCTGGATTCATGCCGGGTAGGTCCACTACTGAGCAAATCCATACAATTAGACAGCTGATAGAGAAAACTCTAGAATATAAAAGGAAAGCATACATTGCCTTCGTCGATTTTCGATCTGATTTCGACACTGTCGACAGACAGTCACCGTGGTTGATCCTTCAATCTGCTGGTGTACCCAAGAAAATTGTCAATCTGTTCAAAGAACTATACAATAAGACCGAAAGTGCTGTTCTTGTAAATTGCCAGCTCTCATCACATTTTCAAATTAGAAATGGTGTTCACCAACTGCTCCCGAACTCTTCAACTATGTCATGGACCTTGTTCTCAACAAAATACTGCTGGTGCATCCGTTTGGCATCGATTTTGCTGGAAGAGTTCTGGTAGAAGTCGACTTCGCTGACGATGTTGCATTGGTATGCGAAAATCTCACTGACATCAAAACTGCACTGGAAATGGTTGCATCTGTTGCAGGAAAACTTGGTTTAAATGTAAACTGGACCAAGACCAACATATTACTTGTGGACAAGACACAATGCAGCCCCCCTGACAAACATAGAAGTATGTGGCCAAGATATTGAGATAGTCAAGCTGTTCACCTACCTTGGTTCAATTATTTGCTCAAACGGAAATCTAGATGCAGAGATATCAGCAAGGGTGGCAAAGGGGAAAGCCATTTTCGACCGCTTACTGAGAACAATATTCCACAAACCCCAGATCAGCCGTCTCACGAAAGCTCGTATTTACTCTGCCTCGGTAGCAAGCATTGTGTTGTACTCGTCAGAGACAGACAAAACACCTCCGCAAATTTGAACACGTTAGGTGGCTCGACAGGGTACGGAACATGGATATCCTCTTGTCCTTTAAATTACCACTCCTATCCAAACAGCTTGAGTCCCGCTCGCTGCGTTGGTACGGTCATTTACTTCGCCTAGCCACTGAAATACCTGCCCGACATATATTTGACTTCGATCAAACTGCAAACGGCTGGAAGCGCTCCAGAGGTAGACCACGTATGAGATGGGCGGATATCATCCATGATGGACTCGCGGCGTGGGGCATTGACCCCAGTGAAGCTCCTACACTGGCACAAAACAGGCCACTCTGGAGACGACTAACGGCCCTGACGTCTGGTTTCCTCTACGCTGGTAACGCTGCCAAGCAAGAGCTTTAAGTAAGTAAGTAAGCAAGTTCATATGTTGAGAAAAAAAGTATAATGATAATACCTCGATTTTTCGAAAGTAGGGATGCCAATAAGTTAATTTTTTTTTATTTAAAGCAGAGACGGTATCCTATCAAGATGGTATCCAGAGGGGAGGCATAGGGAGTTTTTATATTTAAGTGATAGTACCTTGATTTTTTTTTTATTGAAAGCAGGGATGCCAAAAAGTTGAAAAGTTGACAAAAATTAACATGATTTTCGTGAGTTATACTTGATACAGCACATGGATAGTTTTATCGTCCAAAGGGAAAGGGACATATGCGTCCAACCCGTTTTTTATCTTATTGATGAAACGGATTTACTTTGAAAACATTTAGTCATAAGTACCAGGCAGATTCACACTAAAACGAATTAGTGTGACGAAAGCGATATCGACATCCCCACCTAACTTTGCGCTCGAGTGACAATGGTGCCCTTGGTCCAATGCCCAAGTTACATTAAAAGGCCAGGTCATGATAAAACCTTTCAATTTAAGAGGTAGAAGGAGGAGTCTTTGACAGTCTTATAACCTCAGGGTACTAGATTTTGCAACGTTTTTACGTATCTACGTATTTTACAGTGGTTTAAAAAATTCAATCACCCAACAAATGATTACGAAAATATGCACAAATATAACAAATGTAACATTTGGAATATTATAACACTTTGTTCCAAGCTTTGAAGAAAAGCAAAAAAGGCTAAATACCTCTAACTACGCTTGAAAGCTATTTTAAAAAGATACTCTTTGGAGATTTCCATGGATATGACTATAGCAGAAGCTTTGAGCCTGGGTGGGAATCGAAGAGGAGTCTTTGACTATTTTGACCACAGGTGACTTATTGTTGCGAATTTCTTAAATTTGGTAATTTTTGTGAGCATTTGGAAATCAAAACTTAAACTCTTCATTTAAATAAACGCTAAAGCTTTTCATTTCTTACCTAAGAAAATAGCTGGCATTTCGTTTTTCTTCATACCGAATAAACCATTAAGTGTTTTTTGTTTCATTGTAATTGAAGTGTTCTCATGTTAAGTGTTCATCATGTATTTTTCAATTTGATAAATTTACTCCTTTTAGATGCAGTTTATAATTTGACTGATGTTAGGTATTTATGAGTTTATAATCTGGAATGAATCCCCAAAAGAAAAAATGAATAATATCCAAAAGAGCAGCCAAAAGCAATAAAAAAGAAGCAGTTCAGCCTTAGCCTACATGACATATATTCTATAAAGAAGCCAAAAAAACTTTAAAATGCATTTTTTTTAAATTGTTGTTAAAACCCAGTTTTTATTACAAGAAGGCTTTTTAGGAATCCAAAAGAGCAAAAAAAAAAAACCAATATCAAAGTCGACCATTTCAACTGTTTTAAAGGTGACAAAACAGACATAGGCAAAGGGCATTATGAAAAAATTAAGCTTCTAAGTTCAAAGTTATATTCAGAGTTTTTATCCAGATAACTGACGAATTTTGTGATACGGCATTTGAAGTTTTGTATGCAGTAATGCTCGATGCAAAAAAAACTACTAATTTTGATAACTATTTATGTTAAGAATACATAGCTAATAGATACTACAACTACTCGTATTATGCAAGGGTTCTAAAACACCACAGCCATTTCGTTTCTACCAGATTTCTACTTCTCTTGACGAATAACGAAGAAGACCAGTTTCCAGCCAGCGACTTGTGAATATTGAACTCATGAACAGGCTCGAACCTGTTGTAAATTTAAGCTGTGATTAGAGAAAGACTGATGAAAACATTAATGTTTGCGGTCAACATTGATCGCGCCGGCAGCGCGCCGCCGACATCTTACCAGTGGCCTGGCGGCGGCACGCTGTTTTGGCCCGGCCGCCGCCGGTCTACCCTCATCGGCGTGGTGCCGGGGTCTAATGGAAACCATTATTCAGTAGTAGGTTATCAATAGTTGCATGATTGATCTCAACCTATTATTTAGTTCTTTTATTGTCAGTATGAAGTTCTTTTATTATTAAATTTTTAATATCTAAATTTATTTTATTAAAAAAATTAATTAATCTTAAATTTTGTCATTATTAAATTATGAAGTTCTTTATTATTAAATGTTTAGCTATTACTTTTGTTATTCTCAGGATTTTCCAGCTGAAGAAAAGGAAACGATTGAGGATTTGTTTTTTTTATGATCACGATGAAATTCGGCACCGTTTTTGTAAATCGGCGCCGAAAACTATAAATTTTTTTAGCTTAGATTGGTACCGTTTTCATTGCAAATTGGTGCCGATTTAGTAAATCGTCGCTAATTTGGTAAATTGGCGCCGAAAAAAGATATGTGCGTCCAGCCCTTGAAGTTAATAGTAATGCAAACTTGAAACAAACAGAAATTATTATCAATGAACCCAAAATAAACTGAAATTACAATGAATAATCAGATCTGACTTGAGAGAAATAAAAATTGCCACAAAAAGGAGTAGAGTTAACTCCCCTTAGCCTTTTAAAGGCCAGAGCGTCACTTTATTGAAAACAACGTTGATTTAAAACATTTTTTTTATTCTCTCTGTTTTTTCCAGCGTTTTCTCTATTTTGGAGAATTCAAGGAACAAATATAACCATATACTAAACAGTCAGTCTACTTTCATTAGTACTTTTCTGTAATCTTGGTTACTATGGTGCTTTTTATTCCTTTTTAATGTTTTGTCGATGTTGTCACTAATAAAAACCCGACTTTTCAAAATAGATATCGTTCACAATGGCCTGCAAATAACGTGTCTGTCGTTTAGAAATTTATAGAGGGAAGGAAGGGGGACAAGGAGCACTATTCTAATTTACGTATAAACCTCGACAAGCATTGTGTTATATATGTTTTTGTGCTGCTGCTGCTGCTGATGATATGACAAACAAAAATACACAGCTAGAAATAAATATTGTTTTAGTAAAACACAAATGACGCTCTGGTCTTTAAAGGCTTAGGGGCATTAACTCTCTCTTCTTAGTGGTAATTTCTGTTCATTTTAAGTTTGACTTGATTATTCTCTTTAATTTTTGTTCTTTTTGGGTCTCGTTTATCCTTTGATAATGATTTCTCCTCGGTTTAAGTTTGAACTTTTATTTGACTTTATTTCTGCTCGCCTTTGATTTAACTTGATTTACTTTCATCTTTACTTTTCTTTCGAAAATTTTGTTTTCAGGATAATTTAGTAAGGTTAAAGTTGGAAAAGAGACAAAGAAACATCTAGAGAAAATGAAAAATCAACTAACGACTAACTCAAAATGCATATATCTCTGGCGATCATATATCTCCAGCAGCACTTAAACACCTGACAACAAAAGCTATACTTTTTGGTGTCCGGTGTTTGCCCCCCCCCAGTGATTCTCCCCTGGAGAATACCCCCCGGAAAACACCCATCTCGGAAAACATCCCCCCGCGGGAAATACCCCGGAAAATATCCCTTCTCCCGTAAAATACCCCCCTGTGGAAAATACCCTCGTGGATAATAGCCCCCCCCGGAAAGTATCCCCCTGAAAATACTCCCCCCCGTGGAAAATACCCCCTGGAAAATACTCCTCTGGAAAATACTCCCCGCGGAAAATACACCCCCCCCCCCCGTGGAGAGTAAGGCTTTCCAAATTTGAGAATTTTATTTGAGTTCTATTTTATTCCCTAATGTGCAAATATATAGCCCAGATTTGTTTGTAAAGTGACGAAGAAACCAGTTTGTTTTCGAGTTTTACACATCAAAACTTAAGTGAGTGGCGTATAGCACACAAGTACCGCAATTTTTCAAGGAGAGAGAGCTGGATTTCCTGGTATTATTTAAAAACGATCAGAAATTAAATTTAAAAAAACAAGTTTTTTCAACTGAAATTAAGGAGTAACATCAAAATTTAAAACGGACAGAAATGATTACGTATATGAGAGAAGTTGCCCCTTCCACAAGACCTTGCTCTTTACGCTAAAATTTTGACTTTTTGTCTTAATTCTTTAAGAACGATTCCTGAAACGCAACGGCCGTTTAATTGGAACAATAAGCTTTGTCTTGAAATTCTATTGAAAAAAGCTTTAACGTAAAGAGCGAGGTCTTGAGGAGGAGGCAACCCCTTTTGTATATGTAATAATTTCAGTTCGTTTTAAGACTTGGTGTCGCTCCTTACTTTCAGTTGAAAAATGTGTTGTTTTTTTTTTATTTAATTACTTACAGATAATATTTGTTGATGGGAAACAGAAGTTTTTTAAAGAAAAGTAAAGAGTCTCATTAAACCATAAATGAGCAGAAATAAAGTCAAATAATCATCGAAGTAAAAACATGGAGACTAATAGAAAAAAATAAGGTATAAAAAAGTGAAAACATTTAAATTGTATTTTGCTTTCAGTAAAGTGCAAATTATTGCACAAATTAATTCTGATAGTGAGGAGGTGTGGGGTTGTCAGCCCTACTCATGATAATTTTTTCTTTTTTATTTTGAATCGGTTATTTATTGTAATGTCTGTTCGTTTTGGGTTTAATTCAATTATTGATGGTGATTTGTGTTAGTTTTACGCTTGGAAAATTATTTAAATTTATTTCTGCTCATTTTTGGCTTATCGAGGCTCTATACTATTCTTTGACAAACTTGTTTTGTAGAAAAAGTTTTTTAAATTAATTTCTGTTCATTTTTTATTGGCATAGTCTTTTCCATAGAAAAAAATTTATATAATTTTGTTTCTTTTTTCTATTAGACTCCGTAGTTTTTATTTTGAGGATTATTTGACTTTATTTCTGCTTATTTTTGGTTTAATGAGGCTTTTTACTTTCTTTAAAAAACTTGTTCCGTATGGTTCCCATTAACAAATACTATCTGTAAGTAATTTAATAAAAAAAAAACAAGTTTTTCAACTGAAAGTAAGGAGGAACCTTAAAACCTTAAAACGAACAGAAATTATTACGTATATGAAAAGGTTTGCTTCCTCCTCAAGACCAATCAGGATCAGTATAACTATGAAGAAAATTACTCTTTACATTAATTTTTTTTATAGAATTTTAGAACAAAGCTTATTGTTCTAATTAAACGGCCATTGTGTTTCAGGAATCGTTCTTAAAGAGTTAAGACAAAAGGTCAAAACTTTAGCGTAAAGAGCGAGGTCTTGTGGAAGGGGCAACTCCTTTCATATACTTAATAATTCCTGTTCGTTTTAGGTTTTGATGCTGCTCCTTACTTTCAGTAGAAAAAAATTTGCTTTTTTTTAATTTGATTTCTAATCGTTTTGAAATAATACCGGGAAATCCGGCTCTCACACTGCCCATGAAAAAATTCCGGTGCTTGTGTATTATACGCCACTCACTTAAGTTTACGATGTGTAAAACCCAAGAACAAACCGGTTTCTTCGTTACTTTAGAAACAAATTTGGGCTATATATTTGCACATTAGGGGGGGGGGGTTAAGGTATAGCTGGTCTGAATGCAAAATGTGTCAGGTACAATTATTCTACATATTACTAAGCAAGAATTGTTTCCTGACTTTGAACTGTCCAAATACTTCCCCCCCCCCCCTTATGTGCAAATATATAGCCCAAATTATTTACTATTATTCTCCATGACCACACTGCCTTTTCTATGACGAAAACAATAAGAATTCCAAATAAGGATAGGTCCTTTTATTAGACAGTGAAACAAAAATATAAAACAAAGACTCTAAATATTTCGATGACACAGTCGGTCATCATCATCAGTAGAGTTACTAACTTATCAAAATTAAAACATACTACTTTTATACTAAACAAAATAATCACTTCCGGGTCAAAGCAATTTACCGGTCCATTGACTTGAAAAGTTCACTAACTGTTCTTGAGTTTTTTTTAATACTGCGTTGAGTAAAGGTGGTACAAGTTTCTTCGAAATTGCAGGTCAAAGCAGGTTACCGGTCCATTGACTTAAAAAGTTCACTAACTGTTCTTGAATCTTGTAATAGTGCGTTAAATATTCTTCTAACTAAAAATGAAATAATGCTGAATTTACAGGTGCTAAATTTATCATTTTATTCTTCTAATAGCAAATGAAATGTTGCTGATTCTGAAGTTGGTCTGTCATCCCCATATATACGACGTCACTGTTATTCTCCATGACCACACTGCCTTTTCTATGACGAAAACAATAAGAATTCCAAATAGGGATAGGTCCTTTTATTAGACAGTGAAAGGAAAATATAAAACAAAGACTCTAAATATTTCGATGACACAGTCGGTCATCATCATCAGTAGAGTTACTATCTTATCAAAATTAAAACAAACTGCTTTTATACTAAACAAAATAATCACTTCCGGGTCAAAGCAATTTACCGGTCCATTGACTTAAAAAGTTCACTAACTGTTCTTGAATCTTGTAATACTGCGTTGAATATTCTTCTAATTAAAAATGAAATAATACTGAATTTACAGGTGCTAAATTTATCATTTTATTCTTCTAATAGCAAATGAAATGTTTGTTTAGTATAATTTGTTTAGTATGTTTGTTTAGTATAAAAGCAGTTTGTTTTAATTTTGATAAGTTAGTAACTCTACTGATGATGTTGACCGACTGTGTCATCGAAATATTTAGAGTCTTTGTTTTATATTTTCGTTTCACTGTCTAATAAAAGGACCTATACCTATTTGGAATTCTTATGGTTTTCGCCAAATTATTTATTTTTGATCTATTTTGTCACTTGTCTTTGTCTTGTCTCGCGCTAGGCTGAAGGAAACTAACGAAGAAACCGGTTTAGTCTCAAGTTTTACATAGCGTAAACTTGAGTGAGTGGCGTATAATACATAAGTACCAAAATTCCTTCTCCCTACGGAAAATAAAAAACAAAGGTCAAATAAAATTCTCGTATTTGGAAAGCCTTATTTTCCACAGGGGGTAGGACTATTTTCCTGGGGTATTTATTGGGGGGAGGGGTATTTTCTGGTGGGGGAAGGGATATTTTCCGGGGCGGTATTTTCCGCGGGGGGGGGGGGTATTTTCCGCAGGGGGTGTTTTTCGCGGTGGGGCATTTTCCAGGGGGTATTTTCCGCGGGGGGGGGGTATTTTCCGCAGGGGGTGTTTTCCGCGGTGGGGTATTTTCCAGGGGGTATTTTCCGCGGGGGGGGGGGGGGTATTTTCTGCAGGGAGTATTATCCTGGGGGTATTTCACGCGGGGGAGAGGGGGCATTTTCCGGAGGGGTATTGGTTCAGAGTTTATGTGTACTATTTTCGGCGAAACTTTCGAATACGCTCCCTGTGTCTACACGAAGCTGTCACTCGTTTGGTATGTTCAAAATTATGTTAGAGATTTTCTAGCTAGTAATTAAGTTTTTTTCCGATTTCCCTTGGAGTTAATGTCTTTGGATTGAGTTGGGTATTTATTTGAGTTGGTGAATTCATGTGTTATCCCCTGCCTAGCTTGTCATTCTAGGGACTATTAAAGTGGGCCACTGGATATTTTTTTTTGTGTGTGTTGGTATTTTTTTTCTCCCCTGTTCTTTCCCGGCCATGAAGCCTAATGGGGGAGATTTTTTTATGTAGTTTTTTGTTTATGATTTTTATTGTTAAATAAAGAACTTACTCACACAAAGAACTCACTCCAACATCACTAAAACAAGAATTGATCTTAGGCGTCATCATCAAGTAACTTTCACACAACCCTTCGATATAGGTCAAGAGACCTTAGATGCATTGAAATAGTAAGTAAGTTTAGTAAGTTTATTCACCAATAAATACAGATTTGAAACAAAATATTCTTATTACCCCTCGAAAGGCTCCATGGCCAGGGATAAAAGGGGGAGACAACAACAACAACAAAATCAATATGAGCAACAACTGAACAAAAAAAAACTATACGCTGACAAAGATCTACCTAAGAAAAATTATTTTTGGCTTATATAACAATAATGTGACTTTTCATTGTGACCGTCAATTTAAGAAGTACTAGTTTATAACGCTCTTATCCACGCTCTAACACTAGTCGATTACAACTAGTTATCAGTTATACTAGTTACAAGAGTGGATAACACTAGTTATCCACGCTCTGATTGAGAAAGGAATTCTCATTTACTTGTTTACCTATTAGATAACTAGAACTTTACCATCTTATAATTTCAATTAATTGAATCACGTTTGGAATTAATTTCAACTTATGGAATAACCGAAGCTTTCTGATCTAGACCAGGCCATCTTAAGCTATGGGTCGCGACCCCAAATGGGGTCGCGTGGCGAAATTCTGGGGTTGTCAAAGATTTTAATTTTATATATTTAAATATATGATTTTATAGCATCTAGATTTGTATTTTTGCAGTTACTCTCACAGGCATGCACACGAAAAAAAGTTGGACTGCCCATACACGCGTTCAGCAAGGCCATGATTCAGTTACACTAGCTGTAATGTGAAAGCGAACTTGTGTAGTATTGACTTTCTTCCCAGTGTTAAAATATTGGCTTATTTCTCCCAAGACTGGTATATTATGATGGTGACTGGTGGGAACTTTTTATAATCTATCTGCCGACGTAAATCTTGGCTTATTTTATTGTGATCTGGCTTATTTTTTGGCATGAACTGCTTATTTGGGAAAAAATTATTTTCTCCAGACGTTCATACATCATTTGAATCCAATAATTTTTACGTCATATAACGAAGCTGTATTCTCTGTGTGCTCGAATGACTGAAAATGACAAATTAAAATGGCTTGTCTTTATATCAGTATCATAGTTGCCAGGTGGTGCGCATTTGCGCCATTTGGGCGCTTTTTTGAGTTGATTGCGCATTGGATTTTTCAAATTGGTGCACTGCGCCGATTTCGCACATGTCAAAAAAATTCGGCGCAATATGGGCGCATTGTGCCATCACAATAACAATGACAGAACTCAAAATTTTAAAGTCTAGTGTTTACTGACAACTTCTACTGACATAATCAGGAATCTGTCTATAAAGACAGGTGGAAATTTTAGAACCCCGTAGGGATTCTCATTTCGCATTCCAGGATCCATGACGACCTAATTTTAAATTATCCGCGTGACAAATGGGAAAGTGGTCAAATTTTGATAAAGAAAAAAAATACAGGAAAGAGTGGGAAAAGCTGACCTTTGTTCGACATAGCTCAAGCAGCTCTTTCTGTCTTAAGCTTACCCATCAGCAACCCCTTCGTCGAGAAAGTGTTTTCTGTTATAAATGTTGTCAAGTATAAAATTTGAAACATGATGCACCTTAAAATGCTTAACTCTACTGTGACCATCCGACTTAGGCTAAATTGCCTGGGAAAGTGCTGCAGGGACATTGATCCTACACCCGCTATGCTGAATAGATTTACCATTGACATGTATGAGATCAAAAAACCATCCAATGACAAAGAAAATGAAGATGAAAATCTTGAGGAAATTTTGTGGCTATATAGAAGGAGGGTTTGCTCTTTAACTTTGAAAATGATCTTGAATACTAGTCGAAGATAAATACAATATATGAATAAAAAATTTACAAAACTGACTAAGTTCATTAAAAGAAAAACCCAAATAAAATAACAATCGGAACCGTTGAAGGACCTTGCCAAATACAATTTTGTCTCATTAGTATGTCTTAGGCTTCCGTTTTATGACAAAATCTCAGACCGTTGTCTTTTGCCTGTAATTTTATAGATAGTTGCATTGATAACGGCCGGTCAAATTTCTTATCTTTGACTTGGTCGTTCTAGTTTATATTTTGAAAGCTACGAAACATTTTGTTCTCATAACTAAGTTTGAGAATTTATATCTTTTTGAAGCTTAGAATTGCAATGTCATAAAAACATTTTATAAAGAAGGAAACTTTGATGTCACTTACCTAAATGACATTTTGGAGAGACGTGACCTTCAAGGATCATGCTTCTCGTTATTTCTACATTAGAAAATCCAATCTATTAGTTATCTTTATCAAATGCGCCTTTAACTTCCACGTTTTTGTATAACTTGTCTATATTGCAAGACCAGTATACTGAGTACCTATTTCTTTTTTTAGCTCTTTAATCACAATTTCTTTTGTTGATAGGAAATAATTCAGCATATTAGCCAGAAAGTAATGTAAAATACCACCTAGATACTGGCAAGCATTTTTTTTTTTTTTTTTTTTTTTTTTTTTTTTTTGTTAGATCTTCTTTAATTCCCGTTTTTATTTAATTCTCTGACATAACAGAGAACTAAGGAAAATATCTTTCTTGTCAAGCCAGAGACTGAGAACAGAAAACCTCGACCACAAAAGCGCATATAATCAGTCAAAAATGCTTCAGTGTTTCAGATTCCAGAATAGGGTGCTGATATCTGTCAATGAAGACTGAATCCTATCAATTTTGAGTTCTATTATTTCTGAAAAACAAAATTTGCACTATCTGGTAACATTGTTTCTGAATTTCTGTTTTTTTTGGGGTTTTTTTTTCACTCATCCCTGCAAGATCTAATTTACCCTGAATTTTGAACTCCAACCAAAAAATATATAGCGAAAATGTGCCGATGGCGCATTTTCCCTTTCCCTGGTGCGCTATCTGAAGTCAGGCACCTGGCATCACTGATCAGTATGAGTTTAGTCTCTGAAAAATAAAGAACAAGTTTTTCGGATTATCTATTGTACTGTGTTATATTGCGCAATTAACTTTTCGTGAAAAAATCCAGCTGATTTAATTACGAGGGATTGCTCACTTCATACCATCACTTGTGTATACACGCTGCGTCCTGAGCGTTGATTTTTCTAAATCAGGACCCACTTGATAACTCTAGTGCCGGAGCATATGGCTGGCACATTCTAAGGTAGGCCTTTGCAATTTTAGTAGGCAAGCTGAAATAGAATTATGAACCATCAATTAGAGGCAACTCAATTAATATTGGCGAAATTGGACAGTGTGGAAGAAAAGTTAAAATCTCTTAATCCCATGGCTCTCAAAGTTGATAATTTATTGAAAGATTTCCGAAGCCTGTCTACAAGTCTTTCTAGTCAAATTAGTGAAGTAGGTTCTGCAGTAGACATTAATGCAAAACGAATCGAGAACACTAGCAGAGAACTAGAGTCTAGCATAGCAAGAATGGAAAGAATAGAAAAAGAGCAGAAAAGGTGCAATGTAATCCTTTATAATTTTTCTCCGATTGTAAGAGGAAGATATCTAAAACAAGATCTTATTACGTGTTTTACCCGGTGGTGCCCCATTTAAGTATAACTGAACACGATATTATTGATGCATTTCGTTTACCATCACAAAAAAACGTCCGACCTATTGTGATCAGATTATCATCTATAGATCTTAAATTCGCGATCCTGAAATCATTTCAGAATTTTCAAAGATATGACTTTACTGTACCTCCCGATTATTCAGCTAGCGAACGGCTAGCCCGAGGGAAGCTTATACCGGCTATGATACAAGCTAAAGAACAAGGTCAGTCAAATGTTAAGTTGAGGGGTGTAAAACTTTTTCTTGGAAATCGTTTATTTGGTACGATAAGATAAACGACAAAGTGAAAGAAATAAAAAAGAGTGAGGAAGCTATGAGTCCGTGAGTCAGGGAATTCGGAGGAGAGTAGAAGTGCTGTTAGCATAGTGGACAGAGAAATAAACGAATCAATATCATCCCAGGAATCTGATTCTACTATCACACCTAAATCCACGATGAAAAGAAGCAGTGAGATGGTGAGCCCAAATGACCAGGATTATCAATCCAGTGCAACATATATTCGACAGAATAGTGGGGGAGATGAAAGAGGAGTTGGTATTCGTGTGGGTTATGATGTCAGAGGGCGGACGAGCGGCCGTCGTGGGATGCAGTTTGGAGACTGGGGCCCCGATCTTAGACGATGTTCCGTTGATCGAAGTTTCTCTGGTGGACATTTTGAGGGTAATTTCAGTGCTTAAAATAGTCAATAGCGGGAGCTGGCTCATGGGCAAAGTAATACGTGCATTAAGTTGTTGCAGTGGAATATCCAAGGTCATAATGATGATAAAATGAGACGATTATGATGTTATCAGCTTAGGTGAGACATGGCGGAATGTGCCAGTATTTAAAAAAGGTTTTATAAGTTCCATGTTTCCAGAAAGAGAAGTAAGAATAATCGAATTTATGGTGGTGTTACACTGTTGATTAGGAACAATATATTTAGTACATGTGATAGGTTAAAATCGCAATCAGAGAATGTGATTTGGTTGAAGATTATTACAGGATTCGTTAAGTTTATGATTTGTGCGGTGTATATCCCTCCAGAATCACGTAGTTATAGTTCGCAGGAGGATACGTGGGATATTTTGTATTCAGAGGCGTTTAAGTATAAGAGACTGTATAAAGATTACAAGTGTATATCTTTAGGTGACTTCAATGCATACACAAGTGAGATTTTGGAGAAGTGGATTGATCCTTTGCAGGCTGAAGAAGAACATAATGATATGAATGATGAGAATATGCAAGGAGATTGGAAGATGTATGGAAAAGGACAAGTAAGGACCGGTCACGGAGGAAAAATAATTGGGGAACTAAACTTTTAGATTTTTGTAGAATTAAGAAGTTAGTAATTTTAAACGGGAGGTTGGGAAAAGATAAAGAAAGGGGGGATTTTACATGTTTTGGGGTTGGTAGTCCCAGTGTTATTGATTATATTTTAGTTGATGTAAGCCTTTGGTCGTTTTATGGGGATTTTGGTGTTCTGGGAGTTGTGGGGTCTGACCATCAGCCTATTGTAGCAGATATATGGGTGGATAGGGCTATAAATAGGAATGATGGGGATATTTCTGTTAGTATTAGATCTAATTTCATTATAAAAAATATTGAGGTGAATAAAATAGGGGAGGATAAGGTGGTGAAATGGCTAGGAGAGAGTGTAGTGGAGAGGAATTTGGAGGAAACCCAAAGAATCATAGAGAATGGCCAAGTGGATAAAGGCCTAGGATAATTATGCCAGGTAATTGAGAGTTTAGAGACTTATAATGTAGCAAATAGAGGAATAACAAAAAATAATAAGAAGGGATTTTTTTATGATGATTGTGCAGAAAAAAAATGGAAGTGGTGGAAGCTCTAAGAAAGCTGAAAAAGAATAACAAGGAATCTGCTCTCCTGGTATATCGACAGAAGCGGAGGGAATACAAACAGACACTTCGTAGTAAGAAGAGGGAACAAGATTAAGTCAGGAACTTAGAAATTGAGATAAATTTTGTAACAAAGGAACAAAAAAAATTCTGGCTACTAGTATGAGGATCTATTAATCCAAGTACTACAGAGCAAATACTGAGTGCTGATACCTGGCCCGCTTACCTTGAATCACTGGATAATACAAAGCATGGCGGACTGGAGGATTTATCACAGAGTTTAAGCCAACAGGCCTGCTACCCTCTCTGAGAGGGGGACTACAAAATTATCTCACCAATTACGCATGAAGAGATTGGTAAAGCTCTGAAGTCTATGAAGGCGGGATCTGCACCGGGGACAGATGGGATCCCGATGAAAATTTGGAAGTGGGGAAAAACATATTTAGCTCCAATTTTGATTAGTTTATTTTCAGTTTTGGTAAGTTCGTGTAAGTGGCCTGAAGAGTGGAATTTGTCAGTTATGATACCATTATTTAAGAAGGGGGATAGGTCTCATCATAATAATTATCGAGGAATTCACTTGGGGAATAGTTTACCGAAATTATTTTGTAAGGTATTAGACCTTAGACTAAGGAGTTGGATAGAAAATAGGGAGGTTTTGGATAAGGTTCAAGCGGGTTTTAGAGAAGGTTTTGGGACGATTGATAATATATTTATTCTGCAGGCCTTAGTCAATAAATATACTAGTGTTAAAAAAGGAAGGATATTTATAGATATTAAAGGAGCTTTTGATAACGTTTGTAGGTTTCTATTAATGGAAAGTTTGTTAGAGATAGGTCTCCCAATCCCATTTATGTTAGTTTTAGTTCAAATGTATAGGTTTACTAGAGTGGTTGTGAGAGTTGGTAGGCAAGTTTGAAGGGTAGTTAGAAGATAAAAAGGTGTTAAACAGGGTTGCACATTATCTAAAAAATAATTCGCCCTGTTTATAAATTCTGTAGTGGCGTTTATGGAATGGTGAGTTTAGATATTGTTTCCATTTGTATGATGTTGCTCGCAGATGATATTGTTTTGGTTGCTGATTCAGAAGGAACCTTCAGAAATAACTTGATACTTTAGGTGATTATTTGGATAGGAAAAATTTTGAACTTAGTGTGGATAAAACCGTAGTGTTTGTATTCCGTATATATGGTAGACTTGAGGAGGATGTTAAGTTTAGTTTTAAGGGTAAAAGGGTTAGATTAGAGGAGGAATGGTCATATTTAGGTGTTAAGTTTAAGGGGAAAGGAAATTTATTTAGTACCCATGTAGAGAGTAGGATGGAAAAAGGTAAGGCAGGTTGTAATATGGTATTAAGAAGTCAGCTGAGGGATATTAAAAAGATCCAAGTAGTTAAAGAGGTTTTCAGGGCTAAAATTTTAGGTGTAATGCACTATGGTTCTGAGGTTTGGGGTATGTGAAGGGAGATAGGCTAGAAACAGTGTAATTAGGATATTATAAGAGGTGGCTAGGGATAATTAAGCGCACAAATAGTTTATTAGTTAGAGGAGATTTAGGCTTGTTTTCTTTAAGAAGTCGTAGGCTAGTTAACATGGTTAGGCTTTGGGAAAAAATTTTAGTGATGCCTAGGGTGCGATTGAGGAAGGTGGCTTACTTAGAAATGTTGAAGGGCCGCTCAGGTAGTGGATGGCCGTGCCAAATTAAGAGTGTATTAGATCAGTGTGGACTAAGCCATATGTGGGGGGATGGCTTAGGGCTCGAGGATATGGGGGATCAAGTAAGTAGAGTAGTTGAAAGGATTTTACAGGACCAAGAAATACAGGCATGGCAGGCCCAGCGTTCAATTTCGAATTCACTGCGTCTTTATTGTCGGTCGAAGGAGATTTGGGGTGAAGTTTTATTTTTTAAGGTGGGTTTGAATAAAAATGAAATTAAGCTATTAATTGAAATGAGGGCTGATAGTTTGCCACTGGGCCAAAGAAAAAAGTTTATCAGGAGGGAAAAGTCAAAGGCTGGTCCTTATTTTTGTCCTATGTGTGGAGGTTTAGACGAGAGCGTGTATCACTTGATATGTGAATGTGAGAAGCTGAGTGATTGGAGACTGGAAGTGTTTGGTAGGGGGGATTATCATTTTGAGTGGTTGGTGAATGTGTGTGCGGATGAGTGTTTTATGGGTATCAGAAGCTTGGCACGATTCCTTCGTCTCGTGATGAATCATAGAAGTAGATTTCTGTAGGATTATGTTAGGTTATGTGAAATTTCTTTGTAATGGTTCTTTGTTTATATTTTTTGTCATGGCCTATGGGCTTTTAGCGCAAATAAATTCTATTCTATAGGTCCAAGGTTATATTCTCGGAGATTGCGTTTGGCACGGTAAAACTGTTTCTCAAGGTTCTGACTTATTTTTTATACCTTCTGGCAACACCGGGTCTTCTACTGAATTCAATTGTGAGTGTTTCGCCGTGAGGAGATTTAATTTGTTTTTCTGTTTATTCATTAATTAATCAATTATTACATGCAATATGTTATTTTATATATTTATTTGATTTTGTGATCAAAAAATTTTTTAACCAGGATAAAGGGCTCAAGTCAGATAAGAATGATAATGACGCAGATAAAAATGCTACAAACTCTGCTCAGGCAGGACAAATTGTTGGAAGAAAAGTATCCAGTATTCGAAAAAAAATATGATGAGTCTTTTTTTCAATTTGCTTAATTTCAAAATTATAAAGGTAATAAACAGCCTCTTTGCTTGATCTGAAATAAATTATTGGCTCCAGAGAGTAGGAAACCTTCAAAATTAAAAATATGTCTTAAATCAAAGCATGTTGTTTTTTATGCCAATAAACTAAAATAATATTTTTGAAAGACCTTACTGTTCTTTAAATAAAGCAAAAAATAAAATCCTTTGACAAATTCATGACCATTAATGAAAAATATTTACTAGCGTCATATGAAGTTTCATACTGTACCGGCACTATTCAAATTAAAATACCGTTCGTCATTAGAGAAGGTCTTGAATTGCCTGCTGCTATTTGTAGAAAAATGAACTAGATGGAAGCAAATATGTCAATTACATTCAAAAATTTTCTTTATCAAACGACACTGTCTTGAATAGAATTTCTGATATTGACACTTATTACAAGAATTAAAGAAAGCCCAACGCTTTCTTTGAATTCAGTTGAACGAAACAACTGTTATTACTAACAGTTGTAACAGTACATATTCCATGACAGGTCTGATGCACGAAATGAATAGTGGTAGAATAGACTCATCTGAAAGGAGACTTTTGCATCTTAGGATAACTCCTAGCTTCTTGGAGCAAGAGGATCTAATTTTACTGAGATGCTCAGTCCGCGAGAGATCTGAAGAGAAATTAACTCCAAGTAGGCGTAGTGTGTCAACTCGTGTTATTGCCTTTCCTTTGAAGACGAAATCAGGATGAGCCTTCATATTACTCGCCTTAGAAATTAGTAGCTCTTTCATTTTCGATGAGTTAAAACTAACAAGCAACGCATCTGCCCACTTTTCAATTCTCTCCAGGTCAGCTTGAAGCAGGATGAGCCCTCCTATTACTCGTCTTAAAAATTAGGAGCTCTTTCGTTTTCGATTAGTTAAAACTGACAAACCACGCATCTGCCCACTTGTCAATTCTTTCCAGGTCAGCCTGAAGCTCCTTGTGGGGTTGGCTGGAATCTTCGTCCTTAGCAACTGATGTTTTTGTTGTCGTGTCATCAGCAAAGTGGTGAGGTTTCTTTACAAGGTTGTCCCCAAAGTCGTTTATGAACACGAAGAAAATAGTTGGCCCAAAAATACTTCCTTGGGGTACTCCTGATAAGACTGTTTGTTCTTTTGCTATGAAGCCGTCGAGGACAACCTGCAATGAATTTTGACGAAGAAAGTCAGCAAATACCTCAAATAGTCGACCATCGACTCCATAGGCTTTCAGTTTGCAAAGAAGTCCCTTGTGCCATACATGATCAAAGGCTTTTGCGATGTAAAGGAGAGAAGGCAAATATCGCGCCCCATAGAAGGAAGCTTAACCCACTCTGGATACTCTGCAATCAGACAGTGTAATGCAAATCGTTTCCTGTGAAATCCGTATTGCGCGGCTGCCAACAACAGATTTGACTCGAGGTATTAGTAAAGGGTCTTATTAATGACTCTTTCATAAACATTACCTGCGGAGGACAGCATACTTATTGGACAATACGATCTTACATTAGTAAGCTTAGACTCTGCCTTTGGAATAGCAACCACATGAGCAATTTTCCGGGCTTTTGGAGGTGATCCCGCTGCAAAGCTTTTTCTATACAGAGAGGCGATAGTTCAGGGGGACAATCTTTTGACGATGAGATTGGGAATCGTGTCAGGTCCTGAAGCTTTGGTGACATCCATCTGGCTCAATGTTCTGAGCACCTTACTAGTTATTATGTTAACGCTGGTGATTTTCACATCCATTCGTGGCGGAAAGAAGAGGAGGGAGACTCCAGCGTCACCAAGTAGGGAGACCTTTGAAAAAGCTTGTGAAAAAGTATCTACCTTTTCTCGGCCTGACTTGATCATCGTCCCTTCAACATGAAGCGAGGGAATTGATGTTGATTTAGATGACGGTAGAGCTTTTTGACGACCCTCTACCACCGCTTTGCAGGAGCACTTTTCAGTTTGTTTACAAATTTGTGTTTGTAATCTGCTCTGGCTTGAAATACGGCTTCAACAGACTCGTTCTAAACACTAATAAAAGCAGTACAGTCCTCGTCTGGTTCAGTTAAACGCCATTTCTTGTGACCCTTCTTACTGGCCCTGGTGGTCTTTCTACAACCAGTATTGAACCAAGGCTTATCATGAGATGAGACTTTTACTGATTTAAATGAGAGGAATGGCTCAACGGACTCTGTAATCACTTTTTATAAAGTAGCGCTGCTTTATGTGGGGCTTCTTTTGTATATTTACTCCATGTCTTTGCCTATAAGAAGTTTCACAGACCATCCCAGTCTGTGCGGTGATACTGCCTGATGATCCGCTAAATGTTAAAGTCTCCTTGAATTATTATACATGATTTATGAAACTGTGTCTTCACAGATTCCAAGTAATCTTCCAGATGTTCGGTGATATTCATCTTTGGTCGGTTATGGAATGTAACAATGACAAACGATTTGTTTGGTAGGTTTACTTTCACCCAAAGGTCCTCCTTATCGCTAGAAATCAAAAGTGACGAAAATGAAATGTTCTTTTTAAGGTACACCACCTGCACCAAAGGTCTAGCTTCTCTGTTTTTTTGCGATCCAGCTTTAGCAGAGTGTAACCAGGAATGTTGACCTCACTATCAATGACGCCAGAATACATGTTGATCTCAGGTGCACATATGACAGAAGGGGAGATCTCATTGATCAAATGCTGAAGGTGATCTAACTTGGATCGGAGACCCCGTACATTGCAATGCATAAAAGTAAACTTACCCGTAAGAATTGTCTTTGGACACGCGTTTGGTCGTCTGCTGGAAGGAAGTCCAATCTGAGGCTGTTTTTTGGTTTGAAAACTAGGTAAATACCGACTGAATGAGTAGTTGGCCCAAACAGCGGACAAAAGAACTCCTAAGACAGACTTTGCCTCATCAGCAAGGGTGGTGGTGACCCCATTAGGGGCAGAAGTCAGTACCTACCACTCCCAAGCTCTGGGGTTAGGGACATCAACCCCTGAATGGTTTTCCAGAGCATACCACCGCATACTCAGAGGCTGTTGTCCAAGTTTGGATCTTCCACCCTTCGCAGTTGTCCTCCTATTGAGGATCCTCCCACGATGGTATCCTGCAGTACCATACAATTTAACCCATTGCTAGAAGAAGGTTTACAACTAACCGGACGTGTGAAAACGCCGGCTGGCCCTGCTCAGTGTGCATGAGAGGGGCAATCTTCCTCCTCCACCTGTATTTATGACCCCCGGGCAAGGGTAGCCCAGTTTTAATTTATGGACCTCCAAGGGTTAGGTCTCCCCTTGGTTCGGTCCTCCCTTAATGAGAGGTACCCTATATATCTGTAGGACGTTCCCCTATCCGCCACCTGGGGACGCGCTGGGTGGCCGGAAGAGGGCCCCTACTGAGAAGGTGACTCAATAGGTACTCAGGAATCAGTACTGAGTACCTGGTAACTCAGTACCTGAGTACATGGTGACTCTTTTTCTCTTTTTTAGTCAGATTTATCCGGTTACCAGATTTATAAGCAGTTTCTGCGAAGCTACATGTAGGCCAATTAGGGGAGGGGCAGCTAGGTGCATTTATAGGGGTAGTGATTAGTATATTTGAAATCAAAATTTAAGACAGATCGTTTTGTCTTGATCTTCCACCCAGTAAAACAACTGAAAAAAAATAAATTGCTAAGGATCTGAGGAATAATACTCCAAAGAAGATGTGTGCCAGTGATCCTCTCACTTACTTTTTTCCAGATCAGTGATTCAGTGGGTAGCCTACTGCTTTGTTATTTATGTTGTGTTTTCCTTCTTATTTCCTTGTGGATTATATTATTTTGTTTTTTCGTTTTTTACTCCACATTTATTTTATATCATTGCGCCTTACAAATACACTTACTTACTTAGTTACTAATTCATTGAGAACCATTTTTCACTAGTCTTTTCTACATTTTGAAAAAAAAAACTAGGAAGAGAATATAAGCATTAATGTTATTTTTTTTTTCCTCTTTTTTAATTCTTTGGCTCAGGTTTATCAGCAGTTTCTACGGAGCTTATTTCAACCCTATTAATCAAGTTCAAACTTTGCCATATTATTCTATATTTTGAGTGTGATCATAGAAACCCATGTAAGGTTGTTCAAAGCGATCTTCAACCCAATTTCCATTAGGGAGATTGAAGAAGAGACCCCTCCCTCAAAAAAAAATTAAGCTTGAGGTTTGCTTTGTAGCACAAATTTGCATCAGAGGGTTAGAAAAAAAACCTTTTGATGATTCTTAAACATGGAAGATGAAGAAGTCGAAGCAAAAATCTATTAAAAACACTCAATTCTTAAATGGCACGCAAAGTTGTTTTTTTTTATACCATATGGCAATCAAACGTATCTCTATCAGTGCCAATTAGAAAAAGGGCTTCAAAATTGACCTTTAGACCTTACCTTAGATCCGTATGTGCCTCCAGAGGCACCCAGGGGATCAAGAAGGAGTCACCAATCTTCCCACCGGTTTGCTGCTGCAATTATATCCTCCCACAGAGGTTGGATTGATGTGTGCAGGTTACGGAGATCTGTCTGGTACGTTCGACGCAGGGTGTTTCTGGGTCTGCCCCTGCGGCGTGGACCCGATGGCTGCCAATGGAGTGCTGCATTTGGTAGTTGGAGATTGTCCATACGTAGTACGTGGCCAAGATATCTCCATCGGCGGACTCTTATGATATATGTCACAAGAGGCTGGCCAGTCTTGTCACGAATGGATTGGTTTGTTATTCTCTGCTGCCAACGGATGTTAAAAATTCTTCTGAGACATGTGTTTTCGAAAGCAAGTATTCTTCTCTCTTGTTCCTGGTTCAGGTGCCAGGTTTCGGCTGCGTAAAGCATCACTGGCATAACATTGCTATTGAAGAGTCTTAACTTTAGCCGTATAGAGAAGCTTTGGGACCGCCATACTTTCCGTAATCTATTGAAGGCCCCATTGACTTGGCCGATTCTCGTGAGCACTTCTTTTGTGGTCGATCCGCTACTTTCTATTATGCTTCCCAAGTGTTTGAAATGGACGACTTGCTCTATGTGTTGGTCTCCACAAATGATGCTCAGGGGTGAATCTGTGGTAGCCATGCATTTTGTTTTCTCATTATTTATTTTCAGGCCGACATGGCCACCTCTCTCCCTCACTTTGTCAAGAAGTTCTTGGAGTCTTTGCTTGCATGATTCTAGGACGGCAATGTCGTCAGTGAAGTCTACATTACTGAGGCGTGTTTCTGGATTCAGCTGGATTCCGTCTGTGCTTGTACTTCGCAGTATGTAATCAATGACGATTACGAAAAGTAGCGGTGACAAGACGCAACCTTGCTTAACTCCTGACAGAATACGGAAGAAACGGGTTTGGCCATCTGGTGTCTTTACACAGCACTCGCTATCTTCATAAAACGCAACAATCAGTGAAACTATCTTTTCAGGGATTCCGTAATGCAGTAGGATCTTCCACAGACTTTGGCTGTCTACTGAGTCAAATGCCCTCTCAAAATCGATGAATATCATATAGATTTTGGAGCGCCATTCTCTGCTTTCTTCCGTCAGTAGCCGTAGGGTAAATATCAAGTCTGCACATGAACGGTTCGGTCTTAATTTCTGTTGCTCATCGCGAAGGTGTCTGTCGAGCTGCGAGCTGATTCTCAGCTTTAAAATGTGCGTCAGCAATTTGCTAGGTATGGAAACTTGGAAAGCATGCAGATTCCTTGCCAGTTGCCTGGGAAGGACGCATTGCCTTTCTTAAAGATCCTCACATAGATGTCATACTAACTAGTTTGAACAATTTTTACAGTCTCCCCCCCCCCAGCTTCGCCTCTATTGGGTGGGAGTTATAATTTTTACCTCCTCCTGTCCCCCTCTTTTAATTTTAAGCATACATTCTCAGTAACTTATGGCTCTTTCCGCCACCTTCAAAATGCTGGCCTTCTTTCTTTTGGAACGTGACTGAGCATTGAGGATTGGTCTAATATTTATAATTTGCATGATCTTGATGAAAAAATCACTACCTTTCACAAAAAGCTAAATGATAAATTTCTAATTTCTTTCCCGGAAAAAAGATTTTAAAAGTGCTCCAGTGACAAACCATTCATTAACCAACCCATAAAATCGCTAATTAGGAAAAATTGAATCTATTCAGAAATGGTAAACTGGATGAAGCTAATAAACTAAGAAAAGCGATTAAAAAGGAAATGCTTAAATCTGCTCGATCCTACTACAAGAATAAAGTCAAAGAATTATTTACCAATAAACCAAAAAATGGTATTCCGAGGTAAAAAAAAAGTTGTGTGGTAGGAGTCTAGACCAGCTTGACTTAACCTACCTGAATCCCCAGAAGTTACTGCTAATAATCTTAACACGTTCCTTGCTTCCATCGTCCAGAGTCTTCCAGCATTGTCTTATCAATTACCTAGTGATGTTCTCCCCCCTGTTTTCCCCTCCATATCTCCGTCTGAGATCGAAAGAAGAATTGGGAAACTACAAAAAACAAGTGTCTGCCCTTTAGATATCCGTTTCCTCTTATTAGTGCTTTCAGTGACTTTCTCTCAAAGCCCTTGTCTGTTATTTTCAATGAGATTACTGAGTCTGGCCCATATCCACAAATTTGGAAACAGGGTTTCATCGGAAAACCTGGTTTTGAAGGTGTTCGTCCTATTTCACTCACTCCCATTTTCTCTAAGCTATATGAAGGATTCCTCGCAGATTGGCTAAGAGAAAATCCTACCTCTTACTGACCTGAGACAATTCGGGAACATCAAATCCACCTCTACTTCCCATTACCTTGTTTTTCTTATTGACTAAAATTGGGAAAATTCTCGAAAAACCGAATTACTGGCTAAATTTAATTTCCATTGACCTTCAAAAAGCATTTGACCTTGTTAACCACAATATTTTAGTTGAGAAACTTGTTACTGATTTCAATATTGATTCTTTCCTGGTTAAATTGGTTGCTTCCTTTTTATCAAATAGATTACAGTTAGTCAAATATCATAATCATTATTCCAGCCCCCTCCCTATACACAACGGAGTACCCCAAGGTACTCTCCTAGGTCCCCTCCTTTTTTCTGTCATGATAAGTAGTATCGCTAAGGAATTTCCCGACAGATGGAAATTTGTGGATGACCTAACGGTTGTTGAAACCTGCTACCGAAACTTAGTAAGTAACCCTATGCGTATTCTCAGTGATATGGCAGATGACGCTGCGGAGTTAGACATGAGAGTAAACTCCTCTAAATCTATGATAATGCCAATTTGTTTCCTTAAAACCTCACCCCTTTTCCTCGACCCTATCCTGCCAGATATTTCCGTGTCTTCCTTTAAATTACTCGGGGTTACAATTTCCTCTAATTTAAAGTGGGATATCCACGTGAAAGATATTGTTCGTAGAGTTAACGCGTCCATGTCCATCCTTAAGCTCTTGAATAAATTAAACGTCCCCCCATCCCATTCTTTAAGGATCTATACTTCCTTCGTCTGCCCACATCTTAAATATGCTTGTCCAGTTTGGCGTCCTGGCATTCAAAAAAGAGCCCTAAGAATAATTTTTAAAGAAGCTATGGTACCATATTCACTCCTTCTAAAAATAGCCAAGCTGGAAACTCTTGAGCACAGGAGAGGAACGCTGTGCCTCCGTTTTGCAAAAAATGCAATAATAATTCCTCGCACGGAAAAAATTTTCCCCAAAAGACACTCCCCATCCAGACATCGCCTGCCACGTACTGTTTCTGAATCCGTCCCTATCTTGTCCTCCATCCGTTGCTTAACCTCCAGTTATGAAAAAACCTTTGTCCCCTTCATTCCCGATCAAATAAACCGCTGGTTTTTTTGTTTTTTTTTTTGTACTGGTGATACCCAAGTTTGTGTCCTCTTGGTTCTTTTGTTCCCACCCTCTTGTTTATATGTTCAATTTTAAACCTTTTTAACGCTATTTTTATCTCAATTTTTTTTTTTTGGGGGGGGGGTTGTCTTAGTTTTTACCTTTTTAACTTTCTTACATTTGACGCTTTTTTTTACTAATGAATGGCTTTGCCTATCTGATATTGTTGCCTTTCTTTGCCTTGCCTTTCTTTTTCAAAAATCATATTCATAATCTTCAGTAACTTATCTCTAACATTATAACGGCCATATTCAAGAAACTTATTCACCACACTGTCAGCACCTGGAGCCTTATTTTTTAATCATTTTAGTATTGTCAAAAATTCTTCCTCACAAAATCTCACTAAAGCCTATTGCGTCATGCGTTTTATGTCTTGAAATGTGTCTTGAACACTCCCTGGAAAGAACTAGTAAAATTAAACTGAATATTAATATGCAATGATAGTATATTCAAGGCTGTTGTGTCTGAGTTTGTATCTTGGCTGGTAACTTGGAAATAGTTTCTGAATTATTTTGAGGTCTTTTCTTATTGTTGTTTACACTCTAAAATTAGTTTTTTTTTGTTAATTAGTATTTGTATGACATTCTCCAATTGTTAGAATAAGCCCTCTTCACTGGGTATTCTCACCAGCGCCATCTTTTTTCTCGGGTAGATTGGCACGCCATCTACAGTTTCAATTTTATATTGTGCCATTTTTGATTCTTTATCGTAAAGAAGTGTACTGGGAACTAGCAGAAGAGGGGAAGGAACCTCCCGCAAGCGACGTATTGTACCCGCCGGTATTAAGTTACCCGTAAATTGCGGGGAACAGTTGAGGGGGTCCTTACACTTCCCTTGTTCCTAGGTTCCTTCGTTGCCGAGCTGTATTTCATTTCGTACGAAGATGCCGCCCGATCGACTAGTCCTGAATGCGGTTTTAAGTTTTGCTGTACGGGCAAGGAGTACAGGAAATACGTCTGCTGACATTATCCAAACTGGTTGCGGATTTTTTCCTGAAGAGAAAATTAATGAAGCAAAGAAGTTTATTTGGTCCGAGGGACAGATGTCTACCCGCCAAACGGATAGACAGAAGAAAGCGGATACGTTTGCGGACATTCTGAAAGTGTTGGATTACTGTGATAAGAATAATGTCCAGCTACCGAAGTTCGTCATATATGAGCCGGATGAAGTACCCTCTATTCCTGGCGAAGTTACAGCGACTCTTTCGCGCAAAGTAAATGACTTGTGCCTAGAGTTCCGGAACTTCGTCTCAGCCCAAAGCTACGCTGTTCCGAGTATGTCTGCAACTACTGAAGTTTCTATCAACAGTGTCTCTATCAATAATGGTCATGCTCATGTCAGTACTAAGCCATCCTATGCCGTTGTACTGAAAGACCTACCAGAGACTCTAGACAACCCAATTGCTCGTTGCAACCCAAAAATCATATTCATAATCTTCAGTAACTTATCTCTAACATTATAACGGCCATATTCAAGAAACTTATTCACCACATTGTCAGCACCTGGAGCCTTATTTTTTAATCATTTTAGTATTGTCAAAAATTCTTCCTCACAAAATCTCACTAAAGCCTATTGCGTCATGCGTTTTATGTCTTGAAATGTGTCTTGAACACTCCCTGGAAAGAACTAGCAAAATTAAACTGAATATTAATATGCAATGATATTGGTTCCTGAAAGTTCAGCAACCCAAGATTTTATTTCACTGTAATTCTTATTTTTGAATAAGGTAAATATAAAAGAAAATATTTGTGATATGATTCGTTTTAAGTAAAGCGCAAATGACGCAGTAGGCTTTAGACTTTTACGGTTAGAGGAGGGGGAAGGGGGCAGTAGCCAAACTCTTGTTTCTAGTGATTTTTGTTCGTTTTAAGTTTGAATTGAATATTCAATTTAATTTTTACTCGTTTTAAGATTAATTTATTCATTAGATAAATCTCAAGCCTATGAAACAGGGTTTCATAGACTATGAAATGTTTCAAGCCTATGAAATAGGTGACCATGTTATCTGTATGCTTGCTCTGATTGCTTACTTAATTTCTGTTCGTTTTGGGTTTCATTTACTCTTTAATAGTAATTTCTGGTCCTTTTTAGTTTGAACTATTATAGGAATTTATTTCTGCTGGTCCTAAGTTTAATCTGGCTCCTGACATTTCTTTCAAAGACTTCTTTTTCGGAAAGTGGTTTTAATTAATTCCCGTTCGTTTTTTATTGCAAAAGTTTCCAATTTTTTCACCATCCCCCATTTCAACCTCAAAGTTTTTTTTTCAACATCAAAGTTTCTTCAAAACATCAAAGTAATGTTTTTCAACACTAAAGTTTCAAAGTTCAACATCTCCTTAAACATTCCCTTAAAATAGTCATAAGTAGATATGGTAACAGTTGCAAGCAGGCAGCGTCACAGTTGCAAATTGGAAGTAGCCACAGCTGCAGTCGCAAACAGTCTCATTTGCAGCTTCAATATTGGTAGTAGTAGTGGCCCTGAAATTAATATCCTTTCAAATTAATATCCTTACAAATTCCTATGATATTGCAGATACGCCTTTTGATAACTTGAAATGAAGACAGTTTCTTTTGTTTTACCTCAACATGCCCCTCAACATTTCACAAAATTTCACATCAGTATCCTTGGTCTTTTCGGACACACCCCGGATCAAATATTCCCCTTTTTCTCAATAATATATCCTGCATGTAAAAATGGACAAATTGCACAATTTATATCTCTTGTACCGGGGACTGCGGGGACATAGCATCCCCAGAGGCATAGCTATTCGACGTTAAGACTATTTTGATAAAATGTTTTTTCCTGTTTCAACGTCCCTCTCAATACGCCTTTAAAGTTTCTACTTAATACCCTTAGCCGTTTATTTGATATTGTTACTGTGTCCTTTTGACAACTTTCCTGCATTTAGTGTGTTCTGTTTTTTTTTTACATCCCCCTCAACATTTTCCAAAAAAATTTGAGTTTTTACCTTAATATCCTTAGCCTTTTTGCAGACTCAGGATCAAACATGTCCCCTTTCCCAATAACCAACCTTGTGTATAAGAAATGGGCAACTTCTATAAGTTAAAACACTGGCCCAAAGGACTGTGGGGGTTACATCATCCCCGGATGTATATTAATTTACTTTTCGACTATTTTGAACAAGGTGTAAGATGAACAAGATAATCAAAATTCTAAAATTTTGATAATATATCTTTGGAGGGAGGGCAAATAAAAAGGGAATGGGAGGGGGACTTGTTGCCCTCTGACCATTTTGTTACATCCTTTTCAGCATGCCCTGCATGTTTAAACTTAATACCTAAGCTCTTCTTGAGATAATGCAGAAACGCCTTTTTGACAAACTCGACGTATATAGTATCTTTTGATTTGGTTTAACAGGCCCTCAACACTCCCCGCACTTTCATCTTAATACACTTAGCCTTTTCGAACACACCTATAATTAACATCCGCCCCTTTAACTAGAGATAAATCTTGCACGGAAAAAGTGCAAATTGCATAATAGCCAAATTGCCCTAGGGGGGGGGGGCATTGTATCCTCGGAGGCATAGTTACTAGAATTTTTTACTGCTTTGAATAAAATCACATTTTTTTAAATGTCGATCCGTGATGAAAGAAGGGAGCATCAAACAAGGGCCAGAGGGGCTGGTGGCCCTCCGATTGCTCTTCACCATCCCGTCAAATTTTCAACTTAATACCCTCAGCCGTTCCTTAGACATTAGTGATACTTCCTTCTGACAGTTAGCACGAACACTGTGTGTTTTATTGTGTTCAGAATCCTTCTCCAAACTTGTGGGGGGTTATGTCATCCTCACAGGCATAGTTATTTGAGCATACTGTTTTGAACAAGATATCTATTTCAAAATTCTGATCAAATCTTTCGGAGGGAGGGTAACTAAAAGAATTAGGCAGGATGCTGACAGCCCTACGACTAATTTCCAACATCCACCTCAACATGTCCTGATAGTTTCAACTTAATACCTCAGCCGTTCTTAAAATATTGCAGATCATCCTTTTTGATAAACTTGATGCACGATCAAGTTTATATTGTTTATAGTCTTAGGGTTTATTTATTCATTTATATATGTTTTTTGCTATAGCATTTATTTAATTTCTGTTTCATCCTTTTTCATCCCTTTTGATAAACTTGATGCACGATCAAGTTTATATTGTTTATATTGTTTATAGTCTTAGGGTTTATTTATTCATTTATATATGTTTTTTGCTATAGCTTTTTATTTAATTGTTTCCTGTTTCATCCTTTTTGATAAACTTGATCCTTTTTGATAAACTTTTTTCAAATCAACTTTTTTGAAAATCATCCTTTTTGATAAACTTGATGCACGATCAAGTTTATATTCCCAGCATCTTGAAGCAACATTTATATTCCCAGTATCTCTATTACAATATTATCTAGGATCCATGGTGGACATATTCCCGGACAGTGCCGGATCCATGGTGGGGAGAGGGGGCGCCCCCCCTCCTTCTAACATAGCTTGAAGTAGTGTAGTTTACTTAATTAACGGAGGTTTGCCTTAATTGAACTTGCTCCTACCGCAAGTTTATCGGATGAACCTGTTTTGAGCCCCCCCCCCCCCTAAAAAAATCCTGGATCTCCCACTGTTCCCAAAGATACTGGGAATATAAATATGGATTCTATTAATGATATCATTTTAAAAAATGAACCCATATTCAAAAATAAAAATAAGGTATTGCAAAATGTCCCAGGGGTTAGTTCAAATAACAACCCTAAGCCAACAGCAGCATAAAATTATGTCGCAATAACTTGTTCCTAGTTCATTTGCTATTTTAAAATGTTTAATCCAGTTACTTTTGTGAGGTGGTTTCACGAAGGTAACTTCAAATTGTAAATATTAAGTAATTGTATATTATATATCTTATGTTAGTCTATTTTAGTTTTATATATATTTTTTAGTTTTATTTTTTCTACGCTAGACACCTTGTTAGATACGCGCGAAATATTCGTTTTTGTTTTTTTCTTCCTTTTCATTTACTGGCCATAGACCCGTTTGTCGTCTTTGTTTATTTCTTTGTGTTTTCTGTCATGGCTGGCCAGTTCGGCTTTAGATCTTTCACCATTTGAAACAAAAAACTGTCTCGAAGACTTTTTAAGAGACACTTGGGAAAAAAGGGAGTGGGGAGGTTGGTTGCCCTCCGAATACTTTTGATTCTTAAAAAGGGCTCTAAAAATCGACTTGCCATCGACTGAGCCTCCTCCGAAGTTTATACGACCACCCTTTCCACAAAAACCTTATATGATGAAAATCGGCAACTTGCATGCCTTACAGCTCTTGTCCTGGGGGGTTGGGGGAGGTTCAACCCCAAAAGCATAGTTATTTTATGCTTGGGCTATTTTGAACAAAATGACTATAAAAAAAAGTTGACCAGATGTATTTGAAAAAAAAGGGTGTAGGGGAGGCTGGTACCCCTCCTATCACTTTTGACTTTTAAAAAGGGAACTAGAAGTTACGATTTTCAATCGAGTGAGCCTCCTTATACGACCACTCCTTCCGTAAGAACCTCATATGTTAGCAATGGGCAACTTGCATTACTTTGGCCACAGCCCTTGCTTCGAGGGCTTTGGAGGGGGGGGGGGCTGAGCCCTAGAGGCATATTTATTTGACCTTTGGACTAACAGATGTCTCAAAACTTTGATAAGATATATTTAGGGGGGAAAAGGTCTGGGGGAGGGGGGCTAGTTGCTCTCCGATCACTTTTGACTCTTAGAGAGGGCAGTAGAGCTTCTGATTTCCAATCTTATGAGCCCCCTCCGAAGTGTATGCGACCACCCCTTGCAAATGGTGCCTCTGTGAAAAATAAATAATAATATATTGAAACCTTGTGGCTCTTTACTATAGGCAACCCTATAGCGTGGCCTCTGATCTTTTACAGATTACATCCGAGGAACCTAGTGTTAAGCCGATAAGTCAGATAAGGCATGCTATAACACACTAATAGTAGCTAGGCTTGCCTCTACATATCTTTAAGGGTAATAAAACGATAAATTATCCCAATTTGTACAATTATTCCTGTAGGCCAGACCCAAATACGATTTACTTTAAAGGTATGTTAAGATATCAGCAATTGTTTTCTCTCTTTTTTCCAGCAACAGTTCTATTTTAAATGCATATCTAAAATGTAGAATTGTAGCACTATTGCTATATAAAAAAAATAAAAAACAAGAGGTTCATAACACTTTATTCACTCCACAAAAAAATAAATCATTTTTAATATGGACGGACATGGTAACTGGTGTAGGGTATATAAGTATACAATTTGTACCTTCTTAAACAAGAAAAAAATCAGAACTAATTTACATTAAGAACAGAACAAAACCAAGTTAAAATAAACTACAACCCTTGGAGCTTAAATATTAGCCATCTCCAAACTAATACCGCAAAGCTTTAGAAAACACTACCAGACGGAAGCTTTATGCAGGGGCGGATTCAGGATTTTTTTTTAAGGAGGGGGGGGGCGCAAAATAGGTTAATTCGATAAACTTTCGTTAGGAGCAAGTTTAATTGACGCAACCTTGCATTAATAAAGTAAATTACGCTACTTTAGACTGCATTAGGGGGGGGCCCTCACCCCTTCCCTGGATCCGCCACTGGCTTTATGTTAAAACATGGAACTATAATGTAGAACTTTAGATGCTGGACTTAATCTAGGATCGAGTCAGGAAGTTGAAGATTGTTGAACTTTCAACGAAACAGATTAAATATTCGAAGAGTTGCTTGCCGACTCAGTCCCTCATAAGAACGCCGATTTACAAAGTGTTTAATATTAAGCCAGGTGTCAAATCTCGTTAAGACAGCGGGATTTCATGTCACCCAATAAACAGCAAAAGGTCTTCATGTGGAAAAATATTCAATTGCTTCTTTTTTTAGAGTTACTACTGCTAGCAACTCAGCACAAAGCCGTCAGAGGCCGACCTAGCACAAAGGCGTAAATTTTCTGAGTAGATTTAATGCTCACTTTAATGCTCCCCAAGTTTTATGACGTCTTTTCATGACATCACGTCACAGAGAATATAGAGTCTGATATGATACTAGTCAACTTTTTATCTTTTCCCCCTTAGAATTGTGTCTGCTGAACTTTCTTTTAAAGGTGTCAACAGAGATATGTTCAGGGATTCTACGAGGACACGACTTAAAGCTAAATCAAAACGCTTTCAATATAGAAGTTGGAAGGTGGGCTTTCTCAAACCGAGTAGTCAAGGAATGGAACAACCTCCCCAAGAAGTCGTTATGGCTGACTCTACCAACTCTTTCAAGTATAGCATTGACATGTTTTTTAGTGAAAGTAAATTTTTGTAGAGGCGAAAGCCTTTTTATTGCAGTATTTATTAGTACTATTATAACCGCCATTAGGAGATGATTCGAAGCGGAGGTGCAGCGTCTAACAAAACTATTCTTCAGTACTCAGTGCACGGTGCCTCCTTAGGTAATCCGACCAGCCTGAATTAGCTACAATTGAATGAAAAAATAAACTAAGATTGACCTCCTCAAAACATTAGGGTTTTTAGAACCACTGATTTTTCAAAAAAATTGACGCAGTGCCTCAGAAAATTTTCAAGAAATTTTCTGCCGTGCCCTAAGAAAATGCTACTTTCAAGTAGACATATTAGTTAGGGTTTATATAGCGATATTACATGGTCGTTTTTCCTCGAAAAAAATTACCTTTCTTTGTCAAAACGTAGCTTAAAATATATCAAGTTCAAGATGAAAGCTTTCAAGGCACACTCCTAGAGGAAAGTGATCAAAACTCAAATTCCAGTCGAAACTGTGAGTGACAAATAAAAAGAAATAAGGAGAGTTGCGTGAAGTTATGATAGCCTTAACAATAAAAGCTTTACGCAATAAACAAAGACAAGCGCAGTTTAATCACTGTAGCTATGAAATAAGTCCATAAATTTTCAGGGTTTATCAGCAATTTCTGAAATATCACTACAATGCACAAATTATTCCTGATGAAAGTATGGAAAATGTTTTTTTTTTTCAGGTATGATGGACTTGACCCATCATAATACACATCACAATTGAGATAAGGGATGTATGCACGGGGTGGGTGCCTTGCCCCACCCCTTCCCAAATCTTAATTGTTCTTGCATTTCTCGGCACTTCTAATTCAAATTATGAAATAAAATTTGTTTCTAATATTGCTCCTACCCCTCCAGTGTTTTTAATATTGTACACCCTCCCCTGAAAAATAATTCTTGAGTACGGGCCTGATTTGGATGACAACTAGTATTTAAACTCGGCAAGGTGGCAATCATAAACAGGTGGAAAATTAGACATAGAAGAAATAAAACACAAACCATTAAATAGAAAACAATGAAAACAAAGAATATTTCAAAAAGAAAAAATAATAATTGCGCTAAATATTATGTCACTCAATGACAAAGTCAAAACAAGATCAGTTGATCAGTTCACGGCAAGATAAAAATAACATTTTAATGCAATAACACATAATGCCATCTATATTTTTTCCTCTGAATTCTCTCACATAAGAAATTGATAGATTATTTACAATAAAAATGAATCTAGCAGTTTTTGAAAATTTCCTACCTATGTAGAGGATCCAGCAGCAGAAGAGCGTAAATGGAACAAAGAAGTCGATTTTAAAATACAGACTTCTGCAGCGGCTGAAATTGGAGCCCTTACTTTCGGTTATAATTGTGCAAGACAATTATAAAATATTATTTATCCAATTTGCAGTGATAAGTATGACATTCTTCCTATAAAAGTCATTAAATGACATTAATGACAAAAGCACATAAACGACATTCCCATAATCATTACGTTTTCCGATAAAAGCTTAGAACACCGAACAAAACAATGTGGATATACTTAACCGTTGCTTTGAAAAGGATCTAACTATTTTTGGATTTTTTAGCAATTTGGAATAAGTTCATGATCGCCGAGCCGAAGCTACATCGAAGTTTCTGTACTGCGATTTTAATGGTTAACCTCCAATTTCAATCGACTGATAGCTAGTCATAAGAGATGCTGACTCGTTATAAAATTTAATACAAACACAACATACAGGCACTGGGGAAAATATTTATTTCGGAGGGAGATAAGAGTCTCGAAAAAGCGTAAAAATTAGGGAGTTATAAAAGCAAATGGGAATTAGGAAAACTAGATGATATCATAAGATTTGAGAGGGAAGCAAAGCCTTGATCTACCCCCCCCCCTGCATATGAGGCTGGCTTTAGTATCAATAAGTCTTATTACAATCAACTAGTTCTAATCAAAAAATGTACAATTTAACAAATCAAACAAAATGATTTTGACTTTTAAAATAGACGCTTTGACTTGACTCGTCAGAATTAAAGAAAGATAAAAAAGTGTAGTGCGTGTACTCTGAATTTAGAAATTTAGCGCTTTTATATAAACAACACTGCCATCTCTTTTCTAATTGTCTCCAAGCAGACGTTCTTTTTGAACCGCCAACTGGCAACTACGCTTGCCCCCTAAAATGCCAGTAATTTACCCACAACTAAGAGATGCCAGCAAGGTAATTGCCGGTAAAACGGTAATCAGTCAATAACAGGTACATTACCTTACTTAGCACTTAGCAAGGGTTTAGGCGAGTTTGTTTTGTACCCCCGAACACGCGTTGTTTATTTTAAGGGAGGATTTTAATACCAGCTGCGTAGCGAAGAAAAAGGTATTTGTATTAAAAGAGGATAGTTGGGTTTTGTGACAAAAGAATACAGTGGAAAATAAAAATGAGAAACGATTACCGGTCAGCAAAGGAGCTAAATAATTTCAAAAGCATATTTTAAAAACACTTAATAGCATAAAAAATTTTTTGTATTATAAAAAGAATTTGGCTAGTCTTGATGCGATTTTATCTCTCAAACAAAAATATTAAATGAAGAAGTAAAGCTATCCAATAATAATTGAGGAACTAGATGTAGAAATGAGTATTTTGACCTAAATCCCTATATTTTTATAGGGATATTTGTATCCCTATAAAATATATGGCTAGGGAGGTTGTAAGGTGAAGGATGAAAGATTGCCGAAGATTGTTCTTTTCGGCCTAGGGATAAACGAGGACGACTGTCCTCGTCTAGGGTGGGAGGACGTCATAAAGAAAGATTTAAAGGAAATGGGAAATTCGTGGGAGGGTGTAAAAGGGGAGGATTTGAATAGATTGGGATTGAGGAGGAGCGTGCGTAGCTGTGTTGGCCTCAGGCGGCTTGGTGTTGCGTTAAGTTGTTAGTAGGCCTAGTAGTAGTAGTAGTAGTAGATATTTATATTACACTGGATTTTTTTTTAATATTATGAAGGTAACTGAATCTTATATTCAAACTTTAACCAGAGAGTTGCAGTGGAAGTATCTTACTATAAAATTACGCTCGATACTCACTTTTTAGACAAACGTTGTTTTATATTTTAAGACAAATTGAGCTTAAAAACAGATATTTGACCTTGATATTTAACAAATAGGTTCATATCTAAAGATAAGTTAAGGAGTATGAAACTCTCAGGGATTTTTAGTGGCTGATACTTGAGAGCTGATTCTTGAAAGTTATATTCGCCTGTCTTTGTTACTGTCTTTAAAACATCAAAGCTCCAGATAGTGATTGTTGACATTACAAAAAAAAATAGCAATTCCAATGTTAAGGCATATAGTCTTAGGCATAATAAGGCATGAAGCAAAGAAATTCCAAAGAAAGCACATCCTTGTTGGAATGAATACCAACATTAAATAGTCAACTTTATTTATATTTAAACTTTTATTTGACGGTTGCAGCAGGAACCTCTTACTATACAATACTCGCTTTTCAGACAAACATTCTTTTACATTTTAAAGATAAGTTGAGCTGGGCGAATGGAACTTTCAGGATTTTTTGTGGTTGATATTTGAGCTCATTTCTGAAAATTTCATTCGTGTCTCTACTTTTAAAATATCAAAGAAAGTTTGTCCGGAAAGCGATTGTTGACACTACAATGAAAAAGGAGCAATTCCAATATTACTAGCCATAATAACCACAGCAGTGCTAATTCCATCTTGTATAGGGTCCTATTTCACCAATTAAAAATAAAGTATATGAAGAAGTATTTTTTAACACACCGTCAAGGTTTAACTCAACTTTTACAAACCGATGCCCTTCAGTTTTAATTCAGGGTAGCTCATATGACGATCCTAATTTGGAAATGAAGAAACAAAATTCCAGAATAAATTTTTAAAGAAATAAGCCAAAAACCAGAAATGAGAACGTAACAAATGCTAATCTAGGAAAATTTCTAATGACATTACAAGCCCTAAAAGAAAAAAAAAGGAAACGGAAGACGAAATAACTGACAGGTACTTCTTCCGAAATATTATTAAAAATTGTAACGAGTATTCAATAAATAATACAGAGTATTCAAAATACTGATTCACAATGAAATCAAAACAGGGAGCTTCTAAATATGATTATCAAAAATGAGAATTGATGGGTATTAAACGTTTCTAAAATAAATATGAGAATTTCTAGAACCTATGTGATTCTTTGTTGATTTTTCACTAATGTCAAATTTGCTTATAGAATTTGATGGTGAGACATTTACAAACGAGAAAAGCGAAAGGTAGACTGAACAATACATTACATATTTAAATACACATAACAGTACAACTGCAAAAAATTAAAAGGCACCAACCCCAGTTTCTTTATTTAACAATCCAGCACTCAAAACGATGGCTATAATTCAAAAAGCCATAGCAGTATACTTGTATGATCTAAGCCCTAAATCTCTAGTTGTTCATTAACTGACGCATTGCAGAACCGATTTTTTTGTTGGTTTCTTTCAGCATAGGGTGAGACAGGACAAAGAGAAGTGACAGAATAGATCAAAAATATATATTTTGGGCTATATATTTGCACATTAGGGGGGGGGGGGTAAAGTGTTTGACAGTGTGATGTTAGAAAACAATTCTTACTACATAATGTGCAGAATAATTGTACATAGCACATTAGGCATGCAGACCCGCTATACTTTACTCTCCCCTCCCCCCTAATGTGCAAATATATAGCCCAATTTTATTTCTAAAGTATTATATGTTTATCATATTTAGGTATGTTTCATTAGGATTGAGCGTCAGAAAACATTAGAAGAATATTAGGTAGGGCGTAGATCATACAAGAACCCAACAGACTTTATACGACATTTTTTCAAATGCCAACGACAATCAAGTTAAGCACGTTCTATCATTGAATCCAACCTACTTTTCCGCATATCATTCTTTTCTCAAAATATTTAGAAACAACTTTTGCATAAACTACAGCTTGCTAATGATGGCCAAAAAAAACAAGAAACGTATCTTTGATGTTTCCTAGTCAACTGTATAATGATGTTGGTTAGCTTAATTTTGCCTATGAATTGCCAATATTTAACAAAAGAAAGACCAAGTCTTTGGAGAAACTTATACGATTGAAAAAATTAAGAGGAGTGACCAAACGTACAATTCTATTTAATATCTATTGGTAAGCTAGTTTTTGCCAAGAATTGAGTACCCCCCCCCCCCAAACCACTTCCATTATTATGTTCAAATTTCTATTCCTATAATATTAATATTTTTAATAGTTCCATTATCCTAGAATTCCAAAATACCCTTTCAAATTTCTGCATCCAATTTGAAGATGCAAGAGGGGGAGCAGTGTCTCGACGCCTTTTAAAATGCCAAATGGACATGCTACTCAGAGCTTCCATTTTTTTAGTCTACTTTAAATCTGCAATTTTCCAGTCCTCCAGTTTTACAGTAAAGCAATTAATTTCAATTTTATTAACATTAACGTTGCCAATAGAACGTTAGTTTTTTTATTCTTATGTTTAAACTATCGTTTTCGCTTTTTACTTTATTTATTTTATTCTTTTAATTCTTATATTAATTCTAGTTGAATACGAAATTTGAACTGATGCCGATATAGGTTAACCTACTTAATGGTATACATTACTGATTCTTTAGTCCAACATGGAAGAACTTTAATATATTGATAGTAGATTACATACGGTCGTTATAGCCCAAAGACAATAAATCAAAATAATATATATACCTAAACTAATTCTTTAGAGTAACTTTCGGTATATATGCTTTTCCAAGGATCCAAATTTCGACTGAATTTTAAATATCTTCAAAAAAATTCCAAGTAGTGGCAGTGCTGGTAGGGTTCGCAAGGTGATTTTTTAGCTAATTCACCTATATCCTAATTCGCCCCTTTACTATAAGACCAGGTTCCTCCTTGATGGATGGGTTCTATTGTGGCGACCGCAATATGAAAGAACCAACGCTCAATAAAAAACTGAAATAGCATTAAGAAGAAAAACAATAGCCACATTGACACATAGCCATAAAACAAAAACAAGATCCTCTAAGGCCACTGGTGGCTCACAGTGTCCATTTGACGTTCCAGAAGCCGGGTTTTATTTTTGTTTTGTTTAAAGGGATTGGTGGCGGGCTGGTCACCCAGCCGTACGGTATTTGGAATCGAATTTGGGACTATGTATTGCCAAGCATAGCATTGATACACTGTGGTAGCACAGGATTGATAACAATAGAAAAAAAATTATAAAAAAGCCTTTTTTCCGCAATAAAAATACTTAGTTCTAAAATTTAATTCAGCTTAATTCTTCCAGAAAAACATTCTAAAGCTAGAATCCTTCTAAAGCTAGAAGCTTAGAATTCTAGAATCCTATATGTTTACTTATCCGTTCGAAGAAACAGGACTTCAACTAACTTTAGGGAAAATATATTCCGTCGCTCGAACCTTCATGGTGACCATAATCCTGGCCCACCTAAAGCCTTAATTATGTAAATACTGAGCCATATATAAAAGGAAAATTACAGAATTTGAATGCCCGATGGCCATTTCTATCACACATGAAGCAATTTATAATTCCATTGATTGAAGGAAAATAGTGGCATGTTTCTTTTTTTGCAGAGTGTGTGCATTCAATATCAGCCTGTATCACCCTCAGATCTTTTAGAAAGCGAAGTTTATTGTCTAATGCAACGTATTTCACAAGCGATATTTCTGGTCAATTATTAGGAAATGCATAAAATCAGAAGGGGTATAGTGGTAATACAAACACCTTTCAACACAGAAGGAATCCCTAGAAATGACTGAAAGTTAAAATCAAAAGCTAAGGCCATCTAAGTGAATAGTTGGCTAAACTTAGTAATCCTTGCAAACGATCTTCTATAACGTTTTAACATAGAACAACGGATGGCAGTGCCATCTACAGTTTATACTAGTTTTTAAGTAATTAGTTCTACAATAATTTATGCAACTTTATGATTGTCTCTGTGGTTACATGAGAAGAAGAAACGAAAGCACTATCACAAACTGAAATTAATTTGAAGAATTTTTGCGGAAATGACAAACAAAAGACCACAACTGAGTGCATAATTACAAACTAAACAAAATATTCTATGTCAACCTCTACCGCTTCGACAAAGAAGTCTGATACATGCTAAAATTAACATGAACAATTTTTATAGATACGACGAACAAAAGACAATAGCTGAGCGCATAGTTCCAAACTGAGCCATATATATATATATATTTTTTTAAACTAAATTAGACAAAAGCAGTTTGTTCATTTACATCTTAAATAAGTAGATTTTTCTAAAATTTTTTCATCTCGAATTGGCTATCTATCTTGATCACAGATGTCAACAAAAATAACATATTTAAAAGTTCAAGGGATAAATTAGAAATCTTAACTTATTTATTTGTCCAAAATATCTCTTGGTCTAAATGTAGGCCACCAAAAATAGTTCATCAAGTGCCATTCCTAAGGCGCAGTTATGGCAAATTTGACCACTAATGATCATGGTTGCAGCAGTAGCTGCAATCTAGCAAAGAACAAACCACTCCCAATAGTAACCAAAAACTAAAAACACGTTTTAAAAAAAAACTGGCAAAAAGAAAAAATTGCCATTTCTAGCTGATTCATAAATTGTAACCATTATTCAAATTAGTCTTAATAGTAAAATTTCTTATATAGAATTATATATTCCGTTCAGAAAATAATATAAATAATAACATAATAATAATAATATCCCGCTTGTAATATTATGAAAAGTAGGGAGGACAAATAAAACGGGGAGCGCTTGGCTCAATACAGGCAAAACAGACCTACAGCTGATCAGCACGATCTGATGACATGATCGAAGATGGGATAAGCGGTTGGAGATCATTTAACCACACACTGACAGCCGAGCAGCATGGCACTCAAGCTTCTATTAGATCAAAGCACCAAGGGGAGCTCAGGTCGCCTTGGGGAGCTCAGCTTAGGTCATGAGACAGATACAAATTGAAATAATAATAAAACAATATAGTATATAGTTTGTTTCTCTCTTCACAGTGTAACCTATTCTTTTTCATTGGAAGGTTAAAAGAAACAGCAAACGAAAAAAAAACTCATGGCTTAAAAATACAGAGTTGTCAGATATTTAATTATTGTCACCTTTAAAGTTCTGAGCTTAAGGGTTGATAGTTATTTCTATATTTAAGTAAGCAATACTGTCTTCTGTTCTAAGATCAAGGCTAGAAATTCATTGCTTAATTTGGAATAGTATGCTCAGCTATAGTTTATTTTTTTTATGTTAGTTATTCATGATCTCTGTCGGTTATGGTTATGCTGAATATTCCAAATAATCACTTACCAAATTAAGAAACTTTCTTACCAAATTACCAAATCGTAACAATCATACACAAATGAGCTGTAACTTAAAAAAAAAATGTCCAAAAAAAATCTCAACGTTCTATATAGAAAACAAATATCTAAATTCTGTTACCAAAACTACTGAAAACTAGGCAACTCTGGGACCAAAATCACGGCCTACAAAAGTGCATATCTAGTATAAAAAAAGCAATTGAAAATGACTCTAAAATAGGTATAAACTTCATACGGACGGTATACGTATCCTTTCAAGTAAAACACACACGGCATGTTCACAACTAGATGGCACAATGATTGTCATTCTGATTGTCACTGAACAACTGGCAGTGTTGCTAAACATGTGAATTGTCTTCTAATTTACGCCAAACCAGCTAAAACAGAATAATAATGAATCAGTGCCAAGTGATGCAGTTTAAAAATTCGTTGGCCGAGGGGCGACGGGAACTTATTTAAGGGGGACCCGGCTCCCTCCCAGAGACACAATCAAACCGGGAGAATTTTATGAAATGTCTACAAAAACTTCAAATACTATAGGCTACGTATTGATTGATATTTAATCAGTTTTTGAGGGAAGCACCCCCTCATCATGAAAACGAAAACCTCGTTCAAGTCGTTGAAATCGAATAAGACCGAATGCGTCTAATTCATGTCTGGTTAATATCCCAACTTACAGCAAACCAACTATAATGGAAAAGTAATCAATCATTAACTTCAGCCCAAAACATGACGGATTTCTGTAGTTGAAAATTTGGCAAACAATGGCGCTGTAATGATGACATTGGCCATAAGGCATCCTTTTCGCACCATAAAGTGTTTTTTTCCACTATTTCTTCTTCTTCTTCTACTTGCTTTTGAATGGATGCCTCTACTTTGTAACTAGGGTCCTTAGAAAAATTAGCATTACATTATTCGATTTACACTATCAAAGTTATTATTTTTTCTAAAGTTGGTGGCACTTAACTATTATGCTATAAAGTATTTATCCCATGGCCCACATTTGTTACTCCTCTTACAGTAAAATGTGATATACTACACAAAAAAATAGCGATTTCTATGACAAGTAATTTCGCTCTCTTACACTACTAAAGAAAAAACATCCTTTGCCTAACAATCAAAATGAAAGACAAAATTATGTTTAACGTAGCCAGTGATAATCTTAACAATACCAATGGCCATAACAAATACGAAAAGCGGATGAAGATTTGCTGGATGTTTTCCAGAGAAATTGCCTACGGATTGTTCTGGGTACCCGGCTGACAGACCGTATTTCAAACAGTAGGCTGTACGGAAAATGTCGTTCAATACCGCTTTCTAGGGCTATAATGAAAGAAAAGTTGAGGTAGCTAGGTCATACTGTGTGGATGAAGGATGACAGATTGCCGAAGATTGTCCTTTTCGGCCAACCGTCTAGGGCTAAACGGAAAGCAGGTCGTCCGCGGTTGGGGTGGGAGGATGTCATAAAGAAAGATTTAAGGGAAATGGGAACTTCCTGGGAGGGTGTAAAGAAAAGATTGAGATACAGGGGGAGCGTGTGTAGCTTTGTTGGCCTCAGGCGGCTTGGTGCTGCGGTTAGTTGTTAGTAGTAGTAGTAGTAGTAGTCTTGGACTGGAGTTGTTTCAGTTTCATCGGATACCATATTCAAACAGGGAATCATAATGAGACTAGCACGAGTTCCCCTCTCCCAGGAAGAGCAAAAATACACAGAAAGTGCGAAATTATGTGCAATATTTGAAAGAACATGACACTCATCTGCAAAAAAAACTATTTTTCAACTTTCTCTTCCCTGAAGAAAATTTACCAGGTCCGTTTCTATAGAGCATGTTCCTTGGAAAACTTTGTGTGGAGGCTTCTGTTTGGAAGATAATTTAACAATTTCAATTCTCTGAATTTTAAATGGTGTTACTCCTTCGAACTATTGCTGTTGATAGGATCAAAATTTAAATTTCTGTAGACAGCATTATACCTTTAAATGTTTTTTCCCGTCTTATCCTTTTAGAAAGGAAGTCCCCTTAAGGTTAAATGCACCTCATGTTGAAATGTCCCGTCAACAACATCGATAGACGCGCTGGCGGAAATCAGTGAAAAGCAAGTTTTTATTAAAATAAAGAAGCTGAAACGAACAAGTATAACCTTTATTGATGTTCCTGTGGAATTACTTAAAGCTTTCCCTGATAAGATTGCTCGCCCTTTGACTAATATTTTTAACTTGATTTCAACTACTCATGAATACCCGTCCATTTGGAAAACTGGGTACATTACTCCTATTCCGAAAAAAGGATTTGAGCTGGATTTTGATGGAGTAAGACCGATAACTTTAACACCCACTTTTAGCAAAATTTACGAAACTTTTTTAGCAAAATGGTTAAAATTTCAAATTGAACCACTAATTGATCCAAAGCAATTTGGCAATATGTCAGAGACGTCCACGACACATTACCTGATTCGTCTGCTTGATTTTATTTTCAAACATGTGGATGAACCAGGTAGATGGCTTAACCTTATAACAATCGATTTTAAAAAAGGTTTTGATTTAATACAGCATGATATGTTAATTCAAAAGCTACTTATGGAATTTTCTGTAAATCCTAATTTAGTTTCTGTTATTCGAAGTTTTTTTTCTAACCGATTTCAAAGAGTAAAGTATAAAAAAGTCTTTTCAGATCCTCAGCTGGTTTTTTGTGGAGTTCGTCAAGGGACTATTTTAGGCCCAATTTTATTCCTAGTCATGATCAACAACATTGCCAGTGATATGGAAAGTAGATGGAAGTACGTCGATGACTTAAGCATAGTAGAAATATATGATAAAGGTGACTCCAGCAGAGCTGCGGCAATCATCGAAAAAGTGAGACAGGAGTCGGCGTCTTCACTGATGACCGTGAATGAAAAAAAGAGTAACATTTTACCATTTTATTTTTTTAAGAATTTTAACCCTACTTTTGATCCCCCCTGCTCCTGAACAACAAATTGTAAATAAAACTAAATTACTAGGAATAACCATTACTTCTGATCTAAAGTGGGAAGCGCTCACTACAGATTTGGTGAAGAGAGGTAACGCTAGCTTACAAATGTTAAAATTAATGACAAAATGTCGCGTTCCACCAACCCATCTTTTAAGAATTTACTTTACTTTTATTAGACCGCTTTTGGAGTATGCTGCCCCTGTGTGGCATTTCGGCTTAACTCTGGAACAATCTAACCGCATCGAAAGAATCCAGAAACGTGCTCTTGTTATAATTTCCCGTGGATCTGAAATTCCGTATTCTGAACTATTAGTTAAATTTGAGTTGGTTTCGCTGGAGCGAAGGAGGCTGAAGCTGAGTATGGATTTCGGCAAAAAATGCCTTGATAATAATAAACACCGTGATATCCTTCCCTCAGATTTTATCCCTAAGCGACCACCAAGGGTTGTCGCAGGACCAGTCCCGAAGCTGACAAAAATAAAAGCCAAACATTTGCGGTACGATGGAACGTTTGTTCCCAGTTTCGTGAACGAGTACAATGTTACACTCTAAAAATTAGCATCTTTATTTATGTTTATTTGTGTATTTTTATGTATTAATATGATGTATCTTTATGACACATTGACCTATGATATGTATTTATGACGCAAACCGTAATTTGGCAATTGCTATGAAATTGGTTTTAGAATAAAACGATTTGATTTGATTTGAAATGATAAAAATTAAATTTTCTGTTGGCAGGATTGTACCGTAAGTGCTTTTCCCGATTTATTCTTTTAGAAAGTATGTCTCCTTGATGTAAAAGGCACTGCCTTATTTAAATGGTATTACTTCAAATTCTTGCAGCTGACAGGATTCAATTTAAGTATTTCTGTTGACAGGATTATGCTGTAGGTGTTTTTCTTACAGTCTTATTCTTTGAGTCTCCCTTATGTAACTAGAATCATTGATGAAAAGGTCATTCAAACGAGCAAAACTATAAAATGTAGCGACCTAAATGCCTGTAGACAGTGCCGCATTGTGCCGTAAGCGATTGCGACATGCCATAAGTGACTTGATCGATTGTGCCGTGAGCATATTTCTTCCTGGATTGTTCTTTCAGTCTGCTTTAGTTAACTAGAATAGACCGCACTGCATTGTGCCGTAGATATCCGTGACATGTTGTAAAAGACGTGATGTACCGTAACAGATTGTGCCCGAAGTATTTTTAATCCCGGCTTATTGGTTTGGTCAACTTTAAACAACTAGAATCATAGACAAAAAAGGATATTCAAAAGAGCAAAATTATGAAATTTAGCTGTCTAAATTCCAGTAGACAGTGCCGCATTGTGCCGTAAGTGATTGTGACATGTTGTAAGCGATGTGACGTGCCGTAACAGATGGCAAAGTAGGTACTAGTCTTCCTGTTTTATTCTTCAAGTCTCCTTTACGTAACTAGAATCATGGAAAAAAAGCTATTCAAAAGAGCCAAATTACAGAATGTATCGATCTAAATTTCTGTATACACTGCACACTGTGCTGTAAGTGATTGTTGCACGTTGTAAGCGATGTGACGTGCTGTAAGATATTGTGCCGTAAGTGTTTTCTATCCCGTCTTATTCTTTTATTCTCCTTTAGGTAACAAGCAACATAGACAGAAAGGTTATTCAAAAGAGGAAAATTACAAAATGTAAATTCCTGTAGACAGTACTATATTGTGCCGAAATTGATTGTGACATGTTGCAGATGAAGTGAAGTGCCGTAACAGATTGTGCTGTAAGTGTTTTTCTTCCTGTCTTATTCTTTCAGTCTCCTTTATGTAACAAGCATCATAGAAAGAAAGGTTATTCAAAAGAGGGAAATTACAAAATGTAAATTCCTGTAGACAGTACTATATTGTGCCGTAAGTGATTGCGACATGTTATGGGTGACGTAACATGCCGTAACAGATTGTGCTGCAAGTGTTTTTCTTCCTTCTTTCAGTCTCCTTTATGCAACTGGAATCATGGACAAAAAGGCTGTTCAAAAGAGCAAAATCATAAAATGTAGCACAAATCAAAAAAATCAACATTTACAAGGGAAGGCAAGCAAATCCAACATCTTAGCCGCACTAAAGAAATTATCCTATCGACACATAAACCAACATGTACTTAGATTTAGACACGGTTTATCTTTGTTTCTATTTTTCATCTTAATGACTTAGATTCACACCAGTGTTCGTTTTGTTTTTTACGCAGAATTCCCTGAATTAGTTAATAAAGTTCATAAGCTTGTAGTCGCACAAACACCAGTAAAACTTAGTATAATTTAGTAAAACTTAGTATACAAAAACTTGTATACCAACATAAAACTTAGATTCAGACATGGTTCATTTCTCTATTTCAATTTTTAATCTTTCTACCTTCGGTTCACGCCGGTGATTTTACACAGAACTCCTCAGTTTAGTTATTAAAGTTCATAAGCTTGTAATCGTAGGCACAAGTCCCCTACGTCTTTCCGTTCCTCTAGCAGAAACGAAAAATATATAAAAAGATTTGCAGCAGTTGGGAATTTATGACAATCTTTAGGCGAAAAGAAACCCATTTTCAAACCTCCCCCCTCATCTCCCAAGAAAATAAATTTGCAGGCTTGCCACTTGGTATTCTGAACACTTATTTAATTTCACGATACTTATATTTCTGTTCAGCATATATTGGCTTTTCTTAAATTAAAACAATTGCAAATTTTGACGATTCAATTAAAATATTTCACCACAGCGGGTGAACCATTATAATGCACAAATTTGCGACTTAAAAGAGGAAATTTGGCACAGAACGCTAAACATTTATTTTTAAGCAAAAATACAACGAACTTGAAATTAGAAATATGCTAATTTAATATTTAATTACGTAAGAGTAATTTAGCTCGTTTTTAAACTTTAAAGCTCGTTTTCGAAAGATCGAGCAGATTCTAGATTGATTTGAAACCTTCAGAAAGGTCTTTTCTCCGGGGGGGGGGGACTTGGAATTTTGAGTAGGGTGAAAGAGGATAGGCTCTGCTGCTAGTTAAAATACAGTAACTTACTTTTGCAATATTAATTGAACCAAAGTCGTAATTTTTTTTTTTAAATTATTGCATCTTGTAAACAAATTTTCATTATGAAAAACTTACGTTGCACATGGCGTTCACTAACGCCTTTTCTTCATCACCAAGAGAATCAGGCTCTTCCTTGTCCCAGTCATCAGACTTAGAATCGGGACAAGGCGTTGGTACTTTACTCCTACAGCCTTCGCCAATTTGCTCTTTAACTGATAGAAGTTTCAGAGCTCTAGATACAGCTTCCGGTCGGTTCATAGGAGCATCCTCATTATTTGATACCTTTAAAAAGAAAATTTTAGTCATTTAAACTATTTTCTCATTTTTAATCATAAATTTTTAAGTTATTTTTTCAATAAATTAAATCTTCATTAATAAAAGTAGTTAAAATAAAATTTCAATTCTAACGAACGAAGAATTAATTTCAATTCTAACCTTACGTAACAGCAGAGAAACACAAAGTAATACAATATTTTCAGACAAAAACAGGACAAATCAAGGCACAAAAAAGAAGAAGAAGAAAGAACAGAGAAAAAAGAGAAAAAGAGAAAAAAAGAGAAAAAGAGAAAAAATCCCAGCGTGAGTATAAATCAGACTAAAGTTAAAACTGAATCTATCATTCATAAGTCCGACAACGAATAATCAAGGCAAAACACATTTTTTCATTGACGACCGATTCTTTAGAATCGTTTGAGGCAGACTAAATTTATTTGCAAAAAGGGGGAGCTGGTACTTTAATGGAAACCTAGTCCTTTCATATTTAATTATAGGAAGACAAAACTCTTTGTAGCTTATATTTTTAATAATGTATAAACTATAAGCAAATATTTCACACACTAGACGTGGTAAAATTTTCTATGCTTGGAAAACCTGTTTCATCAAATGCAGCCTTTGTCTTTTTCTCTGATCAGACTAAAAGAAATTGGAACTTCTTGGAAGAGTGTAAACAGGAACAATTGAATAGATTGGGATGGATAAAGATCGAGCAGAGCTGTGTTGGCCTCAGGCAGCTTGGTGCTGCAGTTAGTTGTTAGTAGTAGCAGTAGGCCTTGAGTAGTAGTAGTAGGCCTTGAGACCCAATGCTTCCCTGCCAGTTTCTGACATAGACGGTTTTTTTTTTATTTATAAAGCACTATTTCCGCAAACCTCATGGTTTTTTTCATCCATGCTACCAGTAAAGATTTCTTTCCAGGTTTTTTTTTTTTTTTTTTTTTTTTTTTTTTTTTTTTTTTTTTTTTTTTTTTTTTTAACAGAATATAAATTCCATATTTGACGTTTCCTAAGAAAATCTATGACCCTTAAAAGGGTGCATGGGAGCTAGCTACCTGCCCTCGTATTGCAATGATTTTTCATATTATCTTGTGTTTATTTAATGAATAGATTTCTAAAATAAATCCTCCAACAAACATCTTAACAAAATAATTCTTCAGTATCCTTATTGCAAACCGTCGTATTTTCTTGAAGATAAATTCGACATATACAGGTGGGTAGGAGACATCACTCTGAGCTACAGAAGCGCAGCCATTTTATAGTACGCATTATATTTTCCGTAGTTATGTTTCACTTAGCCTACTTGATTCACCATACCTTAATAACTGACCAAGGGGACTTTAAACATATTAGGTAAGAGTAGATGCAATAATATTAGTCGAAATAAATTACATTTAGGACCAACGCTGGCCTGAGCTTACTTAAATAAAAATGCACCTGAGCTTTCTTGATCAGGATTTGATATCAACATTAAAGTTAGAATCGCATTTATATGCCCCAAAACTTTATTCATCAAAAAGTAATTGTTGGAATCACCTAAATGGTGAATCAGCTATGGACTATGAATATATATGGTGAATACCACAATATAAACATATGTGGAATCACCCATGGTTTGTTGGTACGGTTTTCATTTTTCAGCACAGGACTAGTCAGGGCCCCTTGCCATGGCAGAATTTATTAAAACACGGCCACTTATAATCGTACAGGACAAATTTAAGAAAATTAGCACGAAACAGAAAGATATTAAATAAAAGTGATATGCTAAAATAATGGGGCACGGGACTATCACTAACAATATAACGCAATAATCCAGTGACTACGAAAAGTTTAAAATCCAAAGGGAAAGAAATATTCGTTGATGTCTCATAAAGCTGCCTGCAATCTTGCCCTATATGTTTTCATTTTGACCCGTAAGGGATAATTCAGACAATTGTAATTATAATTGATAATTATAATATAATGTAACTGAATTATAATAATTATAATTATATAATTAATTATAATAATCATTTATAATTATATATATATATATATATATATATATATATATATATATATATATATATATATATATATATATATATATATATATATATTATATAATATATATATATATTATATATATATATATATAATATATATATATATATATATATATATATAATATATATATATATATATTACATAATAATTAATTATAATTAATTAATTAAAAACTAAATTCATTATAATTATAATAAAACTGAATTGATAATTCAGGTCTTAAAGTCAGATAAGAAATCTAGAGAAATAAAAAGAAAATTCTCTGACTCCAAAGCAATTCATTCTTTCTAATGGATTAATTAAAAAAAACTTTTTCCACAAAATAAGTTTTTCAAAGAAAAGTAAAGAACTCCACTAAACCAAATATGACCAAAAATAAAATAATCTACCAAGCGTGAAACTACCAGAAATCAGCATCGATAAATAAATGAAACCCAAAACGAACAGAAATTACAATAAATAACCGAGTCAAACTCAAAACGAGCAGAAATTAAAATGAGTAGGGCTCAAACCCCCTATGCCTTCCCAAGGCCAGAACATAATTTGCACTTTACTGAAAAAATATAAATGTTTTTTAGAGTAGAGTAGTAGAGTAGAGTAGAATATTTTTATTTATAACACATAAATAAATGTCACAAAACAGCGCACATGCCTGGTGGCATACTTTAGCGCTGAAAATATTGCCAACGAAAATACACAGCCATTTTCTAACTGAATTTTACAACAACGTAAAAGAAAACCCTAATGAACAAAATGCTTAGCATGTCATAAGATATTTCTTCACCAGTCTTAGAAAATGTCGCTTGTTGCTGCATTCTCGAACTGATGCCGGAATTGAGTTCCAGGTTTTTGGCCCAGTGTGACGGATGCTGAATCCCGCTCTCGATGTCGGGCGAATTTCGCACGAAAAGTCTGAACGATGCGTAGTAGGATAATTATGAAATTGAGAATTAGTTGGAAAAATGCCGGAGAAATTTACAGGTAAATTACTATACTGATAATCGTGACAAATGCTAGAGATAGAAATTAAATGAAGTTGGTCCAAAGAAAAAATGCCTGAAGGCCCTATATAGGTGTCTAACTGAAGATCTGAAATCAACATTAAAAAGAATCCTCATTGCTTTATTCTGAAGTATTTGGAGAGATTTGAAAACAGACGAAAAGGTAGATGCCCAAACCGAAATGCAATAGAGAAAGTATGGGTGGACGAAAGAATAATAAATAGATTTTAGAATAGCTTTAGGAAATAAATGACGAAGACGAGTTAGCATGCCAATATTTCGGGAAGTTTTTAACGACAGTGTTTTTACATATTTATGAAACGACAAATTTTCATCTAAAATAATCCCAAGATATTTGAACTGATCTACCCGTTTTAATTCAAGACCATTCAAGAAAAGAGAGAAGCTATCTGACACTACTGATCCAGTTCGAGAAAATAACATATATTGGCATTTTTTTTTTTCATTAAGAGCTAGTAAATTCCTTGAATACCAATCAGATACAGTTAGTAACGTACATTCTAGGTTATAGAAAAGAACTGATAGGTCCCGGTGAGAAGCAAAAATTACTGCATCATCAGCAAACATTATAATTTTACAAAGAGGCAAAATTTCTGGCAAATCATTTATAAAAAGAAGAAATAAAATAGGCCCAAGGACAGAGCCCTGAGGCACTCCGTAATTAATCGGAAAAGTTTCGGAACGGAGATCACGAGATTTATCAACACAATCTAGTCGTCTCCCAGAAAGGTAAGATGCAAAGAATTTAACAGCTTGTTCTGAAAACCCATAAGACTTGAGTTTAAAAAGAAGCAACGAATGATTTACGGTGTCAAACGCCTTCGCGACATCAAGAAAAATCGCCAAAGCGTGTTGACCATCATCTAGTGAATCATTAATATTTAGTAAAAGCTCATGAATTGCCACTTCAGTTGACTTTCCTTTTATAAAACCATATTGAGACGCGTGTAAAATCTTACTATCAAATAAATATTTTTGTAACCGACTATTTGCAAGTTTTTCCAAAATTTTGCTGAAAATCGAAAGTAGAGAAATGCCTCTATAATCTGAAGGGTCAGTTGAACGCCCAGCTTTAGGTAATGCTATAGCATTTGCTTTTTTTTAAAGCTCAGGAAAAATCCCATGCATAAGTGATAGATTAAAGATATGTGCTAACAAATGTGAAATGCTTGATGCTATTTACTTTACGGTTTGAGCCGAAAATCCAAATTCGTCCTTAGAAAAACTCCGTTTAAGCTTCAGAATAACTTTTTCAATCTCATAAGGCTTAATCTCAGAAAAAGAATTTTCTGCATATTGCTCAATAACTGGAACAGAAGGGGAATTCAGTTGCATATTCATAGGCGATGCAGGTCTAGAACCAATATTACTGAATTAATCTCCAAAAGCATTTAAAATTTCATTGGGCTCTGTAACATTTTCTCCATTTAAAACAAGGCAATTAACACTAATACTTTTACGACTATGAGGACGTATCTTTTCATTTATCAATTGCCATGTTTTTCTCATATCCGATTTATGCTCCCAAAATTTCTCTTTATAATATTTTCTCTTCTCATGTCTGATAATTGAATTTAGCTTATTCCTATAAACTCTGAATTCTTCAAACGACTCAGGTGTCTGTAATTTTAAATAATTCTTAAATTTTCTATTTTTATATTTTAACGATGTCAAAATACCTTCAGTAATCCATGGGTCAAATTTCTGCGCAAACTTTCCATGCGAAACTCGTGCTGAAGAAGCCCGATCCCGCAGTAGCATCATTTTATCAATAAAATCTGAAAACGCAGCATTTAAGTCATCTGAGCCATAAACCGAACTCCAATCATGGTCACCAATTAAATGACGTAGAACTTTACAATCAATCCATGTATATCGCTTTTTTGAATTATCCATTGTTGAATCTCGATGTTGTTTATTGCTATTATTCAAATTTAAAAGAACACTCACCGGAAAATGATCAGACATATCAGACAAAATTACTGACGATTTTTCAGCATCAAATAAAACAGGAGAGAAAAATATATTATCTAATAATGTAGCTGTGTTAGCTGTAACTCTTGTCGGCAGAGAAATGTACTTGGAAGAAAATTAGAACACAACATCATACTTAAAAACTCCTTATTATTTCCAACGTCGAGATTCAAAAGATCAAAGTTAAAATCACCCGAAATAATAACCGGTTTTTAACGCGTCCAGATTTTTCAACAGCGCTTCAAAAACTTCAAAAAATCTTTTTGGGTTACCCGACGGAGAACGATAAACAGACCCAAAAATAAATGGATTACAGCCCAAAGGTACAACTTCAACAAAAATAGTCTCACATAACCCTTCATCAAATACAGACAAATCACTGAGAATACTAAAAGACCAGTCATCACGAATATACAGCATCTGACCTCCTCTCGCATTCTGACACCTTGTACGCGAAATACACTTCATCCCGGGCAGATCTAATTTTACTTTTATAACTTTAATAAATCAAATAATATTAACATTTTGATTACTAAATATCAGTATATGCATATTAAACTGACAATGCACATTCATTTGTATTTTTTCAGTAAAGTGCAAATTATGTTCTGGCCTTGGGAAGGTATAGGGGTTTTGAGCCCAACTTATGTTAATTTCTGCTTGTTTTGAGTTTGACTCGGTTATTTATTGTAATTTCTGTTCGTTTTGGGTTTCATTTATTTATCGATGCTGATTTGTGGTAGTTTCACGCTTGGTAGATTATTTTATTTTATTTTTGCTCATATTTGGTGCAGTGGAGTTCTTTACTTTTCTTTGAAAAACTTTTTTAATTAATTTCTGTTCGTTTTATATTGACATAGTTTTTTTCTGGGAAAAAGAAAATAATTCTTTAAATCTTTTCGTTTTCTTAAGACTTTATAGTTTGGCCTGCTATTTGCATGCTGGAGAAAATTTTTCAGCAATTTTTAATAACATACACCCTTTTAAAAATCTGGAGACAAAAAGTAGTGTTTAATTTAGTTTTATACCTACTCTAGTTGACCTGAAATAGAAAACTTGATACCATTCGCAAAAAAAATTTATTTACTTTCTTTGATAGCTTGGATACACTTATGCTATTTTGTTTTGGTTAAATTTTAAGAGCAGAAGTAGCCCCAAAAGTTTGAACATAATACCCTCAGTCGTTCTTGGCATACTGCTGAGATGCCTTGGCATACTAGATGCCTTAGTATTAACACAGTGCATTTTGATTTAATCTTAAGGCAACATTTAGTTTTTAAACAGAATGGGCAAATGGGAGGGAGGGCGTGGGAGAGGACTAGTTGCCCTCCAATCACTTTCGACTACTAAAAAGGGCATTAGCCCTTTCTATTTTCAATCGATTGAGCCCTTTTCGAAGTTCCTAAGACAAGTCCTTCGAAACTAAGTTCCCTGGTCTAAACAAAAAAAAAGAGAAAAATAATAATACCTTGTACCCACATCCATCTTTACTATAAAAATATCAAGCCTTCCAATCACTTTTGACTATCAAAAAGGGTACTAGCCCTCTCAATTTCCAATCCAATGAACCCTTTTTAAGTTCCTACGACAACGCTTTCTATAAACACCTTATATGCCTCCAGGGCATAAATTAAAACCCTTGCCCTGAGGGCTGTGAGGGGTTGTCATCCTCAAAGACCTAATTTCCAGAACTTTCAACTACGTTAAACAAAATGGCTATCTTAAAATTTTGATTGGATGTGTTTGGGGAAATGGTGGGCGTAAGAGGGGCGTTAGTTGCTCTCTTATCACTTTCGACTATTAAAAACGGCACTAGCCCTTTCAATTTCCAATCGAATGAGCCCTTTTGAAGATTCTACGACAAAGCTTTCAATAAAGACCTTATATGCCCCCAGGGCATTACTTACAACCCTTGCCCTGAGGGCTAGGGGGGGGGGGGAAGTTGTCATCCTCAAAGACCTGTTTTCCAGAATTTTCAACTACGTTTAATAAAATTGCTATCTCAAATTTTGATTGATTATGTTTGGGCAAATGGTGGGCGTGAGACACAACTTTCTATATAAACCTTATATGCCCCCAGCGCATAACTTACAACCCTTGCACTGAGGGCTCTGAGGGGATTATCATCCTAAAAGACCTAATTTCCAGAAATTTCGACTACGCTGAACAAAATGGATATCTCAAAATTTTGATTGGATGCGTTTCGGGGAGTGGTGGGCGTGAGAGGGGGGGGGGGGTAGTTGCCCTTCAATCACTTTTGACTATTAAAAGGGCACTAGCCCTTTCAATTTTCAATTGAATGAGCCCTTTTTGATGTTTCTACAACATCACTTTCTATAACAACCTTACATGCTCCCAGGGCATAACTTACAACCCTTGCCCTGAGGGATGGGTTGTCATCCTTAAAGACCTAATTTCCAAAACTTTCAACTACGTTGAATAAAAGGGATATCTAAAAATTTTGATTGGATGTGTTTGGGGAAAAGGTGGGGGTTAGTTGCCCTCAAATCACTTTCGACTATTAAAAAGGGCACTAGCCCTTTGAATTTCCAATCGAATGAGCCCCTTTTCAAGTTTCTACGACAAAGATTTCTATAAAAACCTTATATGCCCCAGGGCATAACTTATAACCCTTGCCCTGAAGACTGTGGGGGGAGTGTCCTGCTCAAAGGTATAATTTCCTGAACTTTAAACTGGGTGGAACAAAATGGCTATCTCAAAATTTTGATTGGATATGTTTGGGGAAATGGTGGGCGTGGAAAGGATGTTAGTTGCCTTCCAATCACTTTCGACTATTCAAAAGGGCACTAGCCATTTCAATTTCTAATCGAATGAGTCCTTTTTGAAGTTTTAACGACAAAACGTTCTATAAAAACATAATTTCTATCTGGAAATCAACAACGCTGAACAAAATGGCTATCTAAAAATTTTTATTGGATGTGTTTGGGGAAATGGTGGGCGTGGAAGGGGTGTTAGTTGCCTTCCAATCACTTTCGACTATTCAAAAGGGCACTAGCCATTTCAATTTCTAATCGAATGAGTCCTTTTTGAAGTTTTAACGACAACGCGTTCTATAAAAACCTTATATGCCCCCCAGGGCAAAACTTCCCTTGCCCCGAGGGTTGTGGGGGAGTGTCCTTCTCAAAAACATATTTTCTACCTGGAAATCAACTACGCTGAACAAAATGGCTATCTCAAAATTTTGATTGGATGTGTTTGGGGGAATGATGGGCGTGGAGTGGGGGTAGGCTAATTGCCCTCCAATCACTTTCGACTATTAAAAATGGCACTAGCTCTTTGAATTTCCAATCGAATGAGCCTTTTTTGAAGTTACTACGACAACACCTTCTATAAAACCTTATATGCCCCCAGTGCACAACTTACAACCCTTGCCCCGAGGGTTGTGGGGAGTGTCTTCCTCAAAAACATATTTTCTATCTGGAAATCAACTACGGTGAACAAAATGGCTATCTCAAAATTTTGATTGGATGTGTTTTGGGGAATGATGGGCGTGGGGGGGGGGCTAGTTGCTCTCCAATCACTTTCGACTATTAAAAAGGGCACAAGCCCCTCCAATTGAATGAGCCCTTTTCGAAGTTTCTATGACAACTTCTTTGATACGAATTGCCCTGCTCTAAAGGAAAAAAATAATAAATAATACATAGTGCCAACATCATTCTTCTACGTCTTCAGGGCATAACTTAAAACCCTTGCCCCGAGGGTTGTGGGGGAGTGTCCTCCTCAAAAACATAATTTCTATCTGGAAATCAACTGCGCTGAACAAAATGGTTATCTCAAAATTTTGATTGGATGTGTTTGGGGGAATGATGGGCGTGGGTGGGGGGGCTAGTTGCCCTCCAGTCACTTTCGACCATTAAAAGGGGCACTAGCCACTCCAATTTCCAATCGAATGAGCCCTTTTCGAAGTTTCTACGACAACTCCTTCAATACGAAGTGCCCGGGTATGGAGAAAAATAAAAAAAAAATAAAAAAAAATAATACATTGTGCCAACATCGTTCTTTACTTGGGCATTGCTATTGCGCTGCCTATGATAAAAATTGACATACAATAAACATGTGAAAGCAAAGCCGGGGTATTTTGGCTATCCTTAAAGAATATGTGCTTTAAGAATAATGAGTTTGGTTAGAGCAAGTACGTCAACAAATGAACTATTGGAATTAAATTGTAAATTTTCTAACAGAAGCATAGGACATTAACCTTTCTGTCCGTGTTAAAATATGTGGTTTAATACCATTGGCTAATTTTTGTGACGTATTTTGTAAAGTCAATATATTCCTTATTTTTGGAGAGAAAAATAGCCCTAATTTTTGAAGCCCGGTCAGTTAAGGCTGAATGAAAAAACTAGAATCACAAGGAAAAGCAATTTCTGGAAAGACAAATAACTCCGCCTTCTTAAAACCTTGATTGGTTCTTTGGTGTGAAATTCCAAGGCAGTTAAAAAAAAACGACAAGTTTTTGAGCCACAACATTTCCTACACATGAATTCGCTGTTCCTCTATTCTGCTAATTGATAAGTAATCGGAAAAAGAACTCTTTGGAATAAGTTTATCATTAACAAAGAGAACAAGAAAGATTACTGTCACATATCTCCGTAAAAAAGGTGTGCCTTAATTCCATTGGTTTATTTTTGCGATGTCAATCGTCACATTTTTTAGCCACTCCATTATTGCTTAAGTGTATGTCAAAAAGAGAAGTCAATTACTCCACTTTTTTAACCGTTGTTGAATTTACTTGTTGTTGCTGCTATTTTAAATTTTGATCCAGTAAAATGATTACAAATCCTGATTGGTCCTTTTTTTATGACACTTCAAACCATTAAAAAACCGAAAAAGCAATTTATGTATTTTTTTTAGCTCTTCACTGACCATTGGAATATCCTTTGAAGTACAAAGGACACTAAAAGTTAAATCTGATTTTTAAATTAGTTAAGTGGAAACTTCACAACCATATATGTCTACAAAAAAAAAAAATTAGGAAACCCTGGGAACTCAAAGTTAATGAAAAATCCTCCATATGCAATTACGCAGTTTTACGCTTAGTGGGCGCAAAGTTAGGAAATATGGAACGTGTGTGAAAAATCAGCAAAAAAGAGCACCATGGAAATGCCATAAATCTAAGCTACACATCAATATGGGTATTATTAAAATTATTCAAGACTAACACTTCAAATTATTGGTTAATTTACTTACCTATAAAACATCTTTTTAGAAAGACCAATTAGGCTATCCTATTCTGTTATATTAACCCCTTCAGTTGACTATCTACACATCAGTAGAATCCTTATTTTCTTCTGATTCCAAAATGTCTCTTTTATAGTTTAATTTTTACGTCTTCCCGTTAGACTCTATTTTTTCAATAGTCCGAATGAACATAACAGTTGTTTTACCAATTGATTTTTGCATTGCTTGACGATCAGATGTAGACAAATTTGTTACTATAAGCATTTGGTTGGCCTTTTTTATAAACACGAAAAGTTCCCGCTTGTTTCTTTTCACGATTCTGTGTGGCAACAAAGGAGATAATTTAACGCAACGAAAAAGCTTAACAGTTGTATAACAACCAAAAGAAAAATAATAGAAAAACATGCCAGGTATAAACATACAAAAGTTGGAGCCGAGGGCAAAAACATGTTTTCTTTTAAATGTCCTTGGTACGTTAAGCCCTTGGGTTGAAACAAACTGACTGAAACAAATTGAGTTTCAGCGATGTTTGGCCTTCATTATTTTTAAAAAGTCAGAAAAGGATTGGATCCACTGTCATGCTGAATCTTCCAGATGTCATTAAATGGCAGATTTATTGAATGTACATTTACTTTCAGAACCAAAGAGTATGGGTAACTTATAAGGGTGGAAACTGGCATTGGTGTCGGCAAAAAAAATAAACCATCAACACCAACACCATCCAGTGTTTGGCGACAATTGGCATTTTTCCAAGGGTTTTAACCGTTTTTCTGATAGGATATTGAGACCAGACTCTTATTACTACACTAATTTTACCAACTACACAAATTAAAACCAATTGTTCTTATTATTACACTAAAAAAAACGCCAATCGTCACCAAACGCTAGATGGCGTTAGAATTTGTTCTTGTCGACACTAGTGCCAGTTCCTATTCTAGTAAGTTACCCATACTCTTTTTTCTGAACCACAATATTACAAATGAAGCATCTACTAACATATAAAGGCAATGAAAATTAGAAAATGCATACAATTCGAAAAAAAATGAAGGCCTGAAATGAATGAAAAAGAACAAAAGTAAAAAAAAAAGAGATAAAAAAAAATCATTTGCATTGCATTTCGTCAGTCGGGTATCAAAAGATCGTATCTCCATAATTGTATATTTTCAGAAGAGCAAAAAAACCTCACAGCTTTTTTATTTCCCCTCCGAAACCATTAAACAAAAACGGATCGATATGTAATCATCCGCTTATCCGTTTTTGTTTTACAGTTATCGGAGGGGAAATAAAAAGTTTTGAGGCTTTTTTTTGCTCTTCTGAAAATTAACAATTATGGAGATACGATCTTTTAATACCCGACTAACGATTTACTCATACTTCGGTGCTTTATTAGGCAAGTTTTGGGTATCATTAGTACACAGCCAATTTGAAGAACATTTAAGCCTACTAGTTCACGGTATATTACCCCAACAGGAGAGACATCTACATTACCCCGACAGGAGAGACATCATCTCTGATCCCCAGTTCTACTGCCCTTTTAAGATGCATCATCCCATAAGGTGGAGGCTGAGAAGGCCTTGGTCCACGAATAGGTAATTGGGAACTGGATTGAATACTGGACGGACCACTGTTAGATGACCTTCCACGTTGAAAAGATCGCAGCTTTTCTTGTTCCAATTCTGAGACGCGTCTTTCCAACTCTTTTGTATACTGAAGCAATTGCTCTAAAAAACAAAGACAAGTAATGATAATTAAAAGTTTAAAACAAATGAGTGGTTGATAAGAAAACGCAAACCATTGCGCAAAGCTGCCTTAAAATTTTCTGTTTCGAGAAAAATTAATTTTTTTTTCTCTAGTTCTAACAAAAGAGTATAAGCTGCGTATTTTTTCCACTTTTTTATGCCTGTAGTTTGACAGGCTCTTTGGCTAATTTAAACTGACAGTCCCTCTCCAAAGTCCCTTAGCAGAAAGCCTCTTTAAACCGAAAGTCCCTATCCAAAGGGCTCCAGAAACTACAAGAAAAAAATTTATGCCTGTAGTTTGACAGGCTCTTTGGCTAATTTAAACAAATAATCCCTCTACAAAGTTCCTTAGCAGAAAGTCTCATTAAACAAAAATTCCATCTCCAAAGGGCTCCAGAAACTATAAGAAAAAACTTTTTTATGCCTCATTTTTAAGAAAACTTTCATATTTACAATAGATCTTATAAATGTTGGATTTACGTGGGACAAATATACCCTTCATTTCCTGGCTGCTGACTTTGTTTAAGCTTTCATAAATTATTTCATTTTGAATCTTGCAACACCTTGGATCCAGCGGGGAAATACGCAACCATCAAAGGAAAGTCTAATATTAGTTTATGAAACACAGACTAAGTTTTAATATGTTTTTTTTTCTTCTTTGATTATGCGTCTATTATATCTTCTTTCTCTCTCTCTCTCTTTATCTCTTTCTCTTTCTCTTTCTCTTTCTCTTTCTCTCTTTCTCTTTCTCTCTTTCTCTCTTTCTCTCTCTCTCTCTCTCTCTCTCTCTCTCTTCTCTCTCTCTCTCTCTCTCTCTCTCTCTCTCTCTCTCTCTCTCTCTCTTCTCTCTCTCTCTCTCTCTCTCTCTCTCTCTCTCTCTCTCTCTCTCTCTCTCTCTCTCTCTCTCTCTCTCTCTCTCTCTCTCTCTCTCTCTCTCTCTCTCTCTCTCTCTCTCTCTCTCTCTCTCTCTCTCTCTCTCTCTCTCTCTCTCTCTCTCTCTCTCTCTCTCTCTGTCTCTCTCTCTCTCTCTCTCTCTCTCTCTCTCTCTCTCTCTCTCTCTCTCTCTCTCTCTCTCTCTCTCTCTCTCTCTCTCTCTCTCTCTCTCTCTCTCTCTCTCTCTCTTTTAAAATGTTCAAAACTCTCACCAAAACGCTTACTTTTCACACATTGGTGCTGTTTTTATACTAATTAAGTTGAACTTTTATGAACAGTTGAAATTAGAGCTAAATTGTAAAAGCTGATTGAAACAAACAGAATATATAACATGTCACCGTTTTTATTTATATGAATATCCATTTTGAAACATATGCAAAATACGGTAATGGACGTACAGCGTATATCTTGCAACCAGCAAAAGAACTACATTCAGGAAAACGGAAAACCGAATTAGTTATTAATTTAGTAACCGAATTAGTTATTAATTTAATTAACTAATTACTTATTTTAATTGTTTAATTTTACTAAATAATGAAATTATATAAATTACACAACAATGAGGAATAGCTCAAAAATATTGAGATAAATGGGGAATGGGAGGGCCCGGTCCTGGAGGTTCCCTCCAGGACTATTATGTTAAGAATGCCATATTAGCGACTTGTCATTGGCAAGAATATACCTTGAATTAATGGAAGCTTGTCTAATTCTAATTTAAATAAATTACCTTATTCAATGAAGAATAGTAGGTAATACTATTATTATAACATAACATTGAACACTGGTGATTGCCTCTGCCTAAGATCGTTTGCATACCTCACTCGCTTTAGCATCGAAATTTCTATTATGCCCAGTCTATACTGTATATATGTCCGATATGTTTATCCTGTTTGACGTCCAGGTCTAACTGCTATCCAAACCGAAAAAAAATTCAGTAGCGGGCGGCCAATTAATGCTTTTGGGCAAGTTACACATCCTATGAGGACAGCTTGCACACACTGAGGCTTCATAAGCTGTCTGAAAGGCGCTACCATCTTATAATGCGTTTTGAAAAAAATTACCTAGACATGCCCATGGCAAAATTTTAACAGATTTTCAAGAACTACAACTCAGTCGGCCAAAAACACGTAGAGGAGTCCACACTTTGTCAGGCCAAATCCTATGTCTCCACCTCGAAAAGCATCAAAGTGGTATGTATCGTCCTTGGTTCCGTACTTCGTGAAGCACTATAATGAGAAACTTCTTGACAATGCTGTGTATAGTTTTGATAATTCATTTTTACACTGATCCGTTTTGTTGTGTGACGTCCGCTGCTAGCTGTGTGCTATTATGGAAATAAAAGTATGTTTTGTTATTATAATTTTTTAAAAATGACAGAACTAAAAATGTAACCACTTAGCGACAGACTCATATAGCAATAACTATAGCCATTGAATATAAATTAGATTATATCCCCCTGATAGTCTTAAATGGACAATGTACTTTTTTGGTTGTAGCACTTTTAAGGAATGTAGGGGGTGTAATAGCCTTTAATAAACCAATCCATGGATATTCTTGACAGGTCGAAGTCTTTTAAAAAAAAAAAACTTAAACTTAATTAAGTTCTGAAACCTTGTTCAAGCCTTTTGTTGTTTTTTCTCGTCTTTTTTTGTTTTGTTTTTGTTGGTTTTTTCATTCTTTACATAAGGAAATGCGACCAAAGTCAATTATTATAAATTTTGAAGCTTTAAGACCAAATTCTTTAATTTTATTTTTCAACCTTTTACAGCAACGGTACCCAAAATAGTTCTTAAAAAAGGCTGCCGAGCAAAAAATTACAAAAAAAATTCTTTTTTATGAAAAAATGAAACGAAAGTGATTTTACAGTGAATAATTTATAGACAAAAATTTGACTCAGTCTATTCTATAAAACACTTCGGAGTATTGTCACCGGCCAAACACATAGTAAGAGAGCCAATAAATTTTGGAAATTTTGGAATTTCCAATTACATTTTGGAAATTTTTTCCATCAAATCATTACTGCACAAAAACCAAAACTGCAATGAGTCATACATTATTTTTTTTTTACTTAATCAAATTGGCTCAGTAAAAGGCTTACCATATAACGCAGATCTGGGCAGTCCTTTAATATGTTCATCTAAAAGAGCTTCTCTACTACTAGGCCGCTCAACGTCATCACCTTTTTGAGGAGGATCGTCTGTGTTTGTGCTGGCACTGCTGCCATCGCCATCATCACGTCTGGCAGTTGGAATGTGTAACGTAAACTCCTGATTCGTTTGTTTGCAAAGTATCCCACAATTTGGACACGTCGAAGTATCTTTTGTGGCAGTTTGCCTTTCCTCGTCAAGAAATAAACATAGCTCCTAAAAACATAGACATAGAAATAAACATAGCTCCTAAAAACAGAAATCAACATAGCTCCTAAAAACATAGACATAGAAATAAACATAGCTCCTAAAAACAGAAATCAACATAGCTCCTAAAAACATAGACATAGAAATAAGCATAGCTCCTAAAAACAGAAATCAACATAGCTCCTAAAAACATAGACATAGAAATAAACATAGCTCCTAAAAACAGAAATCAACATAGCTCCTAAAAACATAGACATAGAAATAAACTTAGCTCCTAAAAACAGAAATAAACATAGCTCGTAAAAACAGAACATCCATTAAAAATCTAAATTACGGGGATAAAACTACAAATTGAGATCAAACAAGGGCATACGCAGGATTTTTTGAATAATTTTATTTTGTAGGAGTTTTTTTTTTTTGTAAGAGTATTTTACAAAAAAATACAGGATTTTTTTTTGTAAAGAAATTTTTTGGAATAGATTAGCTTGGAAGATGAACTTAAGTAGCTGTGCTGGCCTGAGGTGGCTTGGTGCTGCAATGCGTTGTTAGTAGTAGTACCATTATGCCATTCAGCCACCTTGAGCATAACGTATGTTTTTTTTGTTGTTTTTTTTTACGCAAGTTGTTTTTTTTTTTAACCGTGTTTGGCCCAATCACAAGCTATTAGTTTTTCTTTAAAAAAAAGTTTACATTATATTAATGATGTTCGTAAGGAGACAAATAGCAAAGTTAATTATTTTTAGCTTTTTTAGGTAATATAACAAACTAAGATATACAGTATATGTTGTTTCATTAGGTAAGGAATAACAGTAAATGTAAAACTATTTTTAACAATTTTTACGTTGGGATATATTTTGAAAAATAGAGGAGCATGTGAACATGCCCAATGAAGGAGGTCCTTTAAAAGAGCATGTGAACATGTCCAAAAAGCGGCACACTATTTGAAATGAAAAAAAATCAATATCAGAATCTTAATAAAATAATTCTAGTTTGAGCAATTGGATATAACGTCACTAAAGGTATACTTCAACAGAAAACTAATATATTTTGCTACGAAAAGACTTAAAATATTTTTTACTCTTTCACGAAAGAAAAACACAGAAAACGCATAAAAAGCATAAAAAAGGACATTAAAACGAAAAAAAAAACACAAGTGTCTAGTGTTGCCTTTTGGCAAAAGTGATCTTTTTATCTTAGGCCAAATCCAAATAAAAAAAAGGGGGAGATTAATAATCTTCAAGCCATACCTTATTGACACCTTTCAATAAAAAGCAAAGATTTATGAATGACATGTGTTTCTTTCTTGATTTTAGCTTCAGGCTTTAACTACAACAGCAGAAATTTCAAACCTGCTACAACAGCAGAAATTTCTGCTACAACAGCAGAAATTTCAAAAATTTGATTTGTCAAGCTTGTTTCAACACTAATTTGTTTCCAATTGCTGCCAACTAATACAATGTATTTATATATTCTGCCAGATTCATTTTAAGGGGCGAAAGCAGTCCAAGTCGCTTGGCTATCTCTTCAGTGTTAAAGAAATTTTGTTTGTTTAAAGAAACAGATATATTAGAGAACTTAAATTGTGGTTCACCTGATTTGGGAGACTAATGGCTATCATTTGGTCAGGTTCACTTTTTTTTCTTATGCTCCCTCTATTTTCTAAATGCATTTTTATATAAAAACCACAGTAGACAGAATATACCAGTAAGCTTATCGCAGATCATTTCTGGTCTTCGTGAACAAAAAGCTCCTCCCACTTATTTCTGCCTTAGCTTGTTTAGCCTGTTTCTGCATTAGCTTTATTTCCGTTTGTTTCAATGCACTTTGATGGAAACAGTCGGAAACCAGACTAACCTGTCTAGCATGTCTAACATATTTATATCTGCCAAAACGTTCTCCGGAGCACTCGCACCCCCGTCCGGGTTTTTATAATGGATGAGATAGAGAATGATCATACTGGATAATATATGAACTGTGATAAAAACTCTTTTGGCTTTGTTCAAGAAAATGATGTTAACAACTTTAATAAAATTCATACTAGGTTGTAAATATTTTTAACCCAAATTATTTGTTCAGACAGTTTATGTTGATTTTACTCAATTAAAGGTTTTTTTTTTTTATCCTGTTTTTTTCGCTGCAATCGATTTGGAGTTACGGAACCCTCGAGTTGAACAAGGGTTGTTTAATTTTTGGGTCAGTGTGTCAATTAACAGGCACCGTGTCCTGCGCATGATACCACTAAACTTGGATAAACATGCCGTATCCGCTGTATGCCGTTGTTCAAAACCATTCGAAATATATCAAGGATTGAGCAAGTTCTATTCAAGAGATTGAAAAACTTTTTGAGTTATGGGAAAAAAAGCGCAATAAAAGAGGGCTTAATTTAATTAACGTGCAAAAGGGCAGGGAAAAGTTAAAACTAATATACGTGAAATGTGGAAGACCAAGACTTCCAAAGTATTTGCTTGACTTGGAGGAAGTATCTATGCAAGAGAAAACCATTATAGAGCCACCGAGACTAAAAACAATTACAGCTGGCCGCAATTTAACTTCTGAAATCTTGAAGACTGCTCGTTGGATAGTCAATGTGCCTTATTTTCTGAAAAGCTACGAAGATCTTATAATCAAACACATGTAAGTACGAACTTTTAATTTTATAGAAAAATAATATGGTTTCCCAGCCTGACCCCAAAGATGGTTACATTAACCCCCCCCCTCCAAAAACAAAACAAAACAAAGAACTGTAGAGGTTCAGAACAATTTAACGGTACTTATTTAGAAAGCGGTAAGTACAAGAGAATTGTATTGCGAAAACAGATAGGAATTTTATCGGGTAATGCCTGGATGCTGTATAAACAAAGGTTACGTATTTAATATATTCTATGCTTTACCACCCTATCTCCTAATGTGCAAATATATAGCTCAAATTTGTTTCTGAATTATTATATTTTCATCCTATTTTGTTTTATTTCATGAGCATTAACGAAACTTCCCTTCTCTTGTACTTACCGCTTTCTTAACAAGCACCAATTTAACGCTTGTGCTGGAGTGCCATTTTATGGGTATTTTCCGTACTAGATTTGAAACTACGGTTTTTTAGTATTTTTACTGAGAAAAAAAGAAAAAAAATCGGTACTTGTACGATATAACCCTGACAGTGGCGGATCCAGGGGGGAGGGGTGTGTGCCCCCCCCTAGCATAGTCTAAGGTAGTGTAATTTACTTAATTAACTCAAGTTTGCGTTAATTAAACTTGCTCATAACGCAAGTTTATCGGATCAACCTATTTTGCCCCCCCCCCTAAAAAAAATCCTGGATCCACCTCTGAACCCTGACCTAATATTCCTCATCTAAGTAGAACCTGTTTCTCTTATGCTCAATCCAAATGAAATATACCTAAGTATGATAAAAATATAATACTTTAGAAACAAATTTGGGCTATATATTTGCTTATTAGGGGGGGGGGGGGGTAAAGCATAACGGGTCTGCAAGCATAATGTGTTAGGTACAATTATTTTCTATATTATGAATTAAGAATTGTTTTCAAACTTAACACTGTCCAAATACTTTACCAACTCCCTCCCCCCTTAGGTGCAAATATATTGCCCAAATTATATATTTCCCATCTATTCTGTCACTTCTCTTTGTCTTGTCTCATGCTAAGCTGAAAGAAACGAGCGAAAAAAAAAACCAGTTCTACAATGTGTCAATGGATGAACCACTTGAGTGGTCACGGCTATACCATACAAGTAGCCTACCTAAAATTCTCTTAAATCTTGAAAAAAATGTATGCGGGTATCTTATTTTCTTACTAAACAAGGAGTTGTCACCCTTTCCGATGTTTTCGAAAATTGGTGCCCCTGCACTTGTGTGCAATTTACTTTTATTTATTTATTCATTGTTGGATTTAAGTTTGATGTGTGTCAGAGTAAAATGCATAAATAAAGACTTGGACTCACGGATGCCTTGATTTGTTGCAATAAATTTGCTCGATTTTTAGGTGGAATCCCAGTATGTGACATGCTTTAGAGGCTACCATTTGAGATATTCGCATGTCTTAACTAAGGGTGACCAAGATGCAGCTTGACAAAGGGATAGTTATCCGTACGAAACCAAAGGACCCATGTAATACTTCTTGGTTCCCGTAAATAAAATACAATATCGACTATGTACCGCAGTTCCTACCATTTGAAGCCAGGGATGATTGCAAGGACCCAAAAATCACATGAAAAAGTGCAGTGCCAATTTTGAAACCAAGAGCTCAAGCTATCGACCTTAAAATTTAGGAACAAGACTTTCTGCTACCCAAGAGGTTCTTGATCTGGTGGTTACCCATAATCTTATCCATTGTTCCTTTTACTTGCCTAATAACTTAAAGCTAATTTTTTTTATCAGTCCCTGCTCCCTTAAATCCATGTCTGAACCTTTTCTAATCGCAGATGGAACAAAATTATCCTGAATATGTGGGGAACTACCAACCTTTTAAAGTACTGCTCTTTACACTAAGGTTTATTAAGACTTGGGATGTTTTGGCATTAAAATCATCCTTCCCTCCGTAACTACAAAATAAATAGAGAACCCCATTTTAGAGTTTCAAAGAAATTTCTAGTCGTTTTTTACAAGTCGAAATGTATTGCAAACCAACCAACAAGGGATGGGGGTATTAATTTTCGGGGGGTGTCTCACAGGGGGAGGGGTATTTTTAGGGAAGCGCCTTACTAATTTCCGTTTTTACTGCTGTGACAAATTTAATCTCATCCCATGAATTCCCTTCCCCCCCCCCCCCATGTCAAATTCTTAGCCAATGTCTTGTTTCAGGTGCAAAGACATACAACTTATCGCAAATATGATGTTTGACAGAGAGTTCAGGGCTGGATTATGTTCACGTTTCATTTTCAAAGGTGAATCGTGCAGTGAAGAGGTTACTTTACACACTGAAATGCCACCAGCACCGAAAAAGACATCGAAACCATCTCGCCAATCACATAGTTTGGAATCAGATTTACAGCCAGAAGAAAAACAGACTGAAAAAAAGCAAAAAAGAACCAATTTTACTACAGAAAGAGTAGCCAAAAGACGAAAGGTCAGCACAGGGACAATAAACGTTAACAAAGAAGCAGTAGTTGGTGCAAAAAACACTGGTATGAGTCATGCCCAAATTCAGGAGCTTTTTTCTACAGTTGGTTTAAACTGTATGTCACAAAAAGTTTTTACAAAATATGAAATAGTCATTGGTGAGAACTTGGAAAAAACACTTCATCAATATTTACTGAACAATGGCAAGATTGAGCGCAGAATGGCTATTAAAGCAGGCGAAAAAACCGACATGCATGGTTCAGTGGAGACTTGTGTTAAAGTTGATGGTGGCTGGTGCAATAGAAGCTATGGCAATAGGTTTTCTGCGTTGTCTGGGTGTGGAGTCGTCATTGGTTTTTATTCAAAAAAGCTTCTACATGTTGGGATTAGAAGTTGCATTTGTATGAAGCATCGAAGGAATGAAAACACTTTGCTTCCCGACCCTACGGGTTTTATGAACTGGCAGGGACCAAGCACAGGTATGAAATCTGATATTTTAGTCGAGGCATTTCCAATCGCTCCAACTATGCACTCTTTAAAATATGTTAGGTTTACAGCCAAAGAGCTTACAGCCAAGGTACCGTACGGTAGATATATCGAAAAAATTGAGTGTGCCAACCATGCATGTAAGTGCATAAAAAAGAGGCTTTACATGAAGCAAAAAGAAAACCCCGAATGCAGGAGGCTTCTTAGTGGTTTAAAAATAAAGAAAATGTGCGACTTTGCAAGAAACGCAATTGCACACATAACCAAAGAAGGCAAAGGGGTCAAAGACCTTGTAAATGAGCTGAAAGCGATACCATTGCATTTCTTTCGCGGTGATTATAGACAATGCCCAGAATGCTGCAAAATGGCAGGAAAAATTGTTGAATTCAGCGAAGAAGGTGCCCCAAGCAATATTTTCCTTAGTCATGTGTATTCAGCCTAGAAGAGCTCGATTCCTCATCGGAAACAGTACTAGCAACCTTGCAGAGTATTTTATGAGCATAGTTGCTAAGCTTATCGGGGGAAAAAACAAAATGGTGACAAAAAAAGCCCGATACACAACGCGTGTTACCGCTGCGGGCATAAAATATCCTAAGGGACATTCTGCCCGTTTGCATATTTTTCGCAGAAGTTTAGGATCTACACCAAGTCGTTTGTTGAAGCGACTTGCTGAGCAGCGGGCCAGAAGGGCCATAAACAAGAAGACATGGAAAGCTAAAAGACGTCTGTTTGGAAAACCAATTAAGAAGAAAGTATCGAAACCCGACAAAAACTACGGCCCGAATGCATGTGTTCAAGATTTAGATCTTGATTCTCTTGAAGATACAAAAAGTGATTTTCTGAACTGTGTTCAGTGTACTGACTTAGAAATTCATGAAATAGAAGAAGCAACACGACTTCAGATAAATTTTATTGACAACAGATGGCTAGAATACAGAAAAAATAGGATAACTGCGTCAGAAGCTGGAATAAATTGTAAAAGACGGACAAAGACTGTTGCACCGTTAGCGCGCCAACTGCTTTATCCCAAAAACCGCCAGACTAAAGCAATGGAACATGGGCAAATGTACGAACAAATAGCTACATCGGCTTTTGAGAAAAAAAATGGACTGCAAAGTGCATCCTTCAGGACTTTTTGTTCATATTAAATACGGATATTTTGCAGCCAGTCCTGATGGAATAGCCACTTTTTTGTCTGGTGATACGGCGGTTTTGGAAGTGAAATGTCCTTTCAGTGCCAAAAATTTAAATATAGAAGAATGGAGGCTATCCCAAAAAAAATATTTGTCTTGAAAACTAAAATAATGGCACATTACAACTTAAAAGGTCACATAATTATTTCTACCAAATACAAATGCAATTAGAGTGTTGTAACATAGATTCTGGCTATTTTGGGTCACATAATTATTTCTACATAGATTCTGGCTATTTTGTTATTTTTTTCGGCAAAGGCAATCCGTTTATTGATAAAATCAATCGTGACAAAGAATTCTGGCAGAAAAAAATACTACCAAAATTACAAAAGTTTTATCTTGAAGCAATATTGCCAGAAATAGTTGACGCAAGATTACCGAGAAATATGGAAATACGAGAGCCGTTTTTATAAGAAGAATTTGAAGAGTATTAACACTCACGACAGACAAATAATTGCTACTATACGAATTAAATTTAAAAAAAAAACAACAAAAAATAACAACAAAACCAAGTAGATAATTGCGAATACCACACTGACTTTCCTTGACGATAAATAAAAGTTCAAATAGGGATAAATCGTTTTAATAGACAGTAATAATTAACAAAAAATACTGGATATTTCTGTCACATTTACAGTGACTGTCATCAGCAGAAACACTCACATCTATTAAAAGGATTTATCCCTATTTGAACATTTATCTATCGTTTTTAACTGAAATTTTTTCAAGGGAAATTAAGGAGCAACGTTAAAACTTACAGCGGACAGAAATTCAACGTACACGAAGGGGGTCGCCCCCTCCTCAACACCTCGTTCTTCACCCTAAAGTTCTTTAGCACTTTAAAGAAACATTTTTTTTGTTCTAATTAAATGACCGTTAGATGTCCATGAGTCGTTATTAACTTTATAATTAAAATTTCTAATTAAATGACCCTTGTGTTTCATGAGTCGTTATTAACTCTAGCGTAAAGAGCGAGATGTTGACGAGAGGGAAACTCCCTGTATATACGTAATAATTTCTGTTCCTTTTAAGCTTTATTGTTGCTGCTTACTTTCAGTTAAAAAACAATTTTTTTATAGTTTAATTTCTGGTGGTTTTTGAAATAGTGCCAAGAAATCCGGCTCCACCTCCACGGAAAAATTCCCCCCTCCCACGGATAGATCCTCTAGACAATTCAATCCTGGTGAAAAATTAACCCCGGACAATTGCCCTTAACATCTCCATCCTTAAAATTTACTCGACAAAGGGAAAGTAAGACAATAAAAAGAATTTCGCATAGGAATTTTGGCTAATTTCCCCAGTATAAAATTTCCTCAGAAAATTTCACCCCCCTCCCCCCTCGGAAAATTCTCTCCTTATGTAAAATTTTCCCTGTGGAAAATCCCCCGAGCAGAAAATTCACCACCCCTCCCTCACCCGAAAAATTTATGCCAACTTCGCAATAAAAAATACTATACGTAAACAATGGGCAAATTTTATAACTTAAAGACGCATCCCCAGGGGCTATGGGGGCCATATTCTCTCCATGGTTAGGGCATTATATCTCACAATTTTGATCGAACGACTTAGGGAAAAAGGGGCAGTGAATGTCAGGGGGAGGGCTAATTGCGCTCCAATTTTTTTGGTCACTTTAAAAGGGCACTAGAACTTTTAATTTCCATCGGAATAAGTCCTTTTCCAATAATATAGGTCTATTGGTTGGATACAATAACCCCTTGGGAAAACAACCAAAAATAACAACAAATAAACACATATCCGTGATCTTTCTTCTTGCAAAAAAAAATACAAAATTTCACATTTTTGCAGAAGGGAGCTTGGAACTACTATAACAGGGTTCTTGGATACGCAGAACGTGACAATATGATTTTATGATCTCTTGACTTTTCGGGGGTGTTTCTCCCCCTTTTTTAGAAATCAGGCAAATTTTCTGAGGCTCGTAGCTTTTGATGGGTAACACTAACTATCAGCATAATAAGCCGATTCTTTTGATATAAGTATTGACACAAGAATTCTGATTTTTTGGTTTCGGTAAAAATTAAGCAGCGTCGCTCCTTACTTACAGTTCGTTACCACAAACTATTTGATTCAAGTTTAAATTAGACAAAAATCTATGAATAAGCCTTGCAATTTGTACTTAGCATTAGAAGCTTACAAAATAAGTCTCTGTAGTTAATTTGTGACGGAATTCATGATGTTTTAACCCTTTTTCCATGACATTTCAAGGAAAATTTCAATATTTCTTCGGATTCCGATTTGATCGTCGACTTATTAAAACTAAATTTGTTGGATGGATGCTAGACTGAGTATTAACTTAGTTGCATCTTTCTTCTGCATTTATTTTTTGGGGTCATTGTCTTTTTTTTGTAATACAGACAAATTGTTCAAGTTTGTACACTTCTTTTTATTTGTGCTTTTACGACCAGTGCAAGCTACTCTTTTGCGATCATAAGAACTTTTGATATTATGGAACAACATTTTAAAATGATTTATTTCGGTTTACGAGTGTTGAACAATTAGCCTATTTTCATCCTTTGTGTTAGTTGAATAACAGCTTAATAAAGGTATGCTTCATGAAAAACTGTTGTAATTTGTATTAGTAAATCTGATGTGCATGTGTAATGTATCGTATGTCATAATTAGGTAAAATCGTTTTATGGCAAAAATTTATACTTTTCTCAGTTTTTTTTTTCATAATTTTTTTTTTCATAGTGCTACTTTTTTTTAATTGTGTTAGAAGATTTTCATCAGATTTCTAATGGATAGGTAATCTATTAAAATTGAATTTTTTGTAGGTTGAATGCACAATTGTGCTCTCAGTTTCGATAATCCAACTTTCTTGTGCATTTTTACTTTATTTTGCACGCGCATTTTTTTGTGTTGCAGATCCATTTTTCAAGATTCTGTTCTAGGTATTATCTATATTTTTAATAAATATAAGCCCTTTTTCTTAGTTCATATCAGATTTGTTTTCATTCTTTTAGAAACCATATATTTTAAGTGACTTGTTTAAGTTCACGGGGTCGAACTATAAGACTGGTTTTTAAAATGAGTTGTGCTTCATAATGGGATGCTTCACAAAAAGCTGTAGTAAAGTTTTTATTAATCAGCCTTATGTGCTGGTACACCCTCCACAGGAGGTAGGCAGACCATACTGTCAATATGATCTTATTCCTATAAATAAAAACCTGGTTCCATATCATCATGTGGTGAAAACTATTTTTTCAAAACAAATTTCAAAAAATTACCCTAATCAGAGACAAATTTATACAAATGAATCTGTCCATGGTAAGAGAGGTGGAGCAGCTTCATGTATTTTATCCCTGGACCTTAATCTTTATATTTTCCTTCCATTGAGATCCTTTATTTTGTCTGCTGAACTGTGTACCATCCACCTTGCCCTAGATCTTTTATAGATTATTGTTTAGAGTCTGAAAGTATTCTCTCCTTAACTGACTCCCAATCTGCAATACATTTGCTGTCAAGTTTAAACAGAATTGTTGATGATAAGGGCACACTTCTTGTGTGCGCTCACACAAGAAGTGTGATTTTTGTATCTTGACCAAGCCCCCTCCCCTCCGTTTTCATAGATTAAAATTTTGTTTAGTGTCATATCGGGAAAATCTAAATATTGGTTATTACAAGGTCTAAGAATTTAGGGTACTTGTGCATAATATGGTACCCACAAAAGAAGTCAAGTTTGGTTAATGCTAATAAAAAAAAGAAGGATGAATATATAATAGTTGAGAAACAAATTTGGGCTATATATTTGCACGTTGGGGGGGGTTGTTTGGTAGAACATAGCATATATTAAATACGTAACCTAACCAAGGTATCTTTCCCCCCCCCCCTAAACCCAAAAAAACAACAGTTTAAATATTGTAAACGCAATGGAAACCACGCTTTGCATTCCATTTCTCTATTGCAAATACCCGTTTGTCGGGTTTCGTGTCTGGTTTCCTTGATACAGTTCTAGCGGTGGGTACCAGACAGTGCACAAGTACCAAATTTAGCTACAGAAATAGGGTAGGCCTACCCTAGAGGCAGGCAAATGAAAAAAAGGTATTTGTTTGCGGTTTGAGGACTTCTTGTATTCGAGTTTTGTGTTTTATATTTCAGCAATGGTAGCATAGGGGCTAGATCAAAATTATATATGGAAGCTTTATTACCCTAAATTCTGGACGGAAGAAGACCTCATAATATGGCAATCCGAGAGCCATTCAAACGATGGACGGAATACTAAAACTGCATACATGGCTTCAAAGATAATGTAATTCGGAATTAATGTTTATTTACTGCGTACACTAAAAAAAGTCTCAAATGCAAAACGAATACATTTATACATATGTATGTTATTACTATATACTGGAAATAAATTTATACTTCTTAGCTGTCCTTGTCATTGAAATTATCCTGTCTAGATAATGCTAAAACCGTGGTAGGAGTTTCTTCAAAATAAAAAAAAATTTAATCTATTTTGAAGGTAAGGCTGGGCCAAAAGATAAAAGGAAAGCCCCATCTTTATGAATTTTCTAACCCTTCATGCATAGAACGATGCGCGATTTTGTAAGGAGTACAATTGCTTCTGTCACGAAAGAAGAAAATACAGACCAGGACTTAGTCAAGGCTCAAAAAATAATTGTGGTGCTTAGAAGTACCGCAAATTAACAAAATCTGCAAGCCATTTCTTAACGGATCGAAGGCAGGGGCGTAATTTGCTATGGGACAGGAGCGGCAACTGGTCCCTCTACACCGAATTTTGCCCCCACCCCCCTAGACCTCAGTTTTCCCGCCCAGCTGAAATTTAGTTTCTGCAAAAAATCTTGCCACTAAGATAAGCCTGCAAAATACAAGTATCCAGAGAAACAGGCAGTTTTCTTTAGTATATTTTTGTCTTTACGGTAATACATGGATCATTTCTCAGTTTTCACTGTCATTTTCATTTGATTTGGGAAAATTGGCTCCGACTTTGCCACCCCCCCCCCAGGATTTTGACAAAATTACGCCACTGATCGAGGGGCAAATAAAATTGATTGCATGACTTCTAAGCAAGACAGTACCTGTTTGGTTTTCTTTTTTTTTGGGGGGGGGGACAAAAAAAATATATCAAAATTTGTTTATATATATTTTGGTTGAGTTTTTACGAGTCTTACAAAAATTCCAGAGGGGTTAAACCACCTCTCAATACGGCCTTGCTTCTGAGATAATGTTCCAGTTTTTAACGAGTTGGGCAAACCCAATGAAAAATCAAGTTTCGAATTAGGTTTTTAACGAAAGTTTATTTTAGCTACTCAAGTATTTATTGTGTCAGCTAATTCCCTCCTCAGACGGTTCCCCCTCAGAAAAATTCTCCCCGCGTATAAAATTTTCCTCAATCAAAATAACCTCATTTCTTAAAATTACCAGTTTATTTAAAATCACCTCTGACTCATTCTTTTATTTTTCTCCGTCAAGGTACAAGGCCTTTTGCATAGAAACATTTGCTCCAATCTATTCATTTGAAAACTTCAACCAATTCTTACTCCCTTCTTACTAGTCAAACCACACATTCTTGATGACAACTAGTCATCTGTAAGAGTTTGCTAAATGTTAAATTCTTGCTAAAATGTTACAGATTCTTGCCACTAGATTAAGTAATCTCTACGCTTTTTAATTTTCTGGAAAAATTCAGAATCGGTAACCCGGAAATTATTCAGCGAAGTAGCGACCCTTAACAGAGAGACATGAAAACCCTGCCTTAATAAATGTACGTCATTCCTTTTAAAACCCGTTAATTTTCGAAGCCACCTATTATCCAAGTTGAATTGTATGCTTTTTGTGCGTCGACACCGGTCACCCCTTAAAGATAAGAACGATGCTGGTGTAAGCTTCCATCTTGCTTATTTCAAAAAATAATGTCTTGAATCTTATCTCTGATTAGCCAATCACAAAGTTTATGCTTCAAGTCGAACATTGTTCAACTCAAGAAATGATGAATAGGATAAATAACTAGCACTGTACTTCTGAACCTATCAACAAATTCGACTATGGTGTGGCCCAGAGAAGGCTGCATTCAGGGGGAGGGGGGAAATCCGGGATTTAACCCCCCCCCCCACCCCAAATGTTTTTCAAGTCGTAAAAAAGTAATAAAAAAGCATATAAAAAAATTCGTTATGCATACTGTAATTTTTTTCCGTAGCCCCCTCCCCCCGAACAAAAATCTTGGATACGCCCTTGAGCCCAAACATAATGTAAATAATATTTTTGCTCAGGTTTATAATCAATTCCAGGAATTTAAAAGAAGGTGCCAGTTGGCAGGCTAAATGCAGGATGTATGAAAGTAGGATAGTATATGGCAACAGTATTTCTTACAATTCACAGGTGGCAGGCTAAATGCAGGATGTATGAAAGTAGGATAGTATATGGCAACAGTATTTCTTACAATTCACAGAGATGAACCAAGTTTCGTTCTTACCTGATCTCATATTTTTTTTTTTCTCACAAGTTATCATACCTTTAGCTCAAGATTTTCTTTAACTAATTCATGCTGCTTTGCTTCTAAAAGGTTCAACTTTGACTGGTAATTTGATACTTCTTGTCTCATCACGCTAGCTGTATACCTTCCAAAACGTTGCCACTCCCTTGCCAACTTTCTTCCCTTTTGACGGTCATCATCCAAGAAACAGCATAAATCTCGCAACTCCTGTAAAAATATATATGGTAATTTCCATAAGATCTGTTTTTATTAAGGAATCGTTCCAATTTAACTTAATCTATTTCTCAAGCAGCAAATTTCATTCAAAACTTAAGTAATTTTATTAACGAATCCTTCCTTATGTATCAAATCTAGTCAATAATATCTATTAGGAATGATCGTAATTTGATACTGGAGCAAGCTTCTTTTTACTTAGCTCTAGTAAATTTCATTCCTTAAAAAAGCATAGTTAATCAAGAATGATGAGGAATAAACTAGAATGGTGTTCTCTAAAATAAAACAGGCTTCTACTACTGGCATGTTATTTTTGAACCAGCACTATCTTATTGGGGTTTCAGTGTTGGGCCAATGGTATGTGATTCTGGTTTACTATTGAAATCTACTTTGAGCGAAATAAAAACTAGATGACATTATTATTGTAAAAAAAAAATCTTTTAAAATCCCCTGAGAATGCACTTTACAATGGTATATACATCATAAACTTTAGTGGATTGCAAATCGAACCATCTTATTTAATAACAATTAATATATTTTAAATAATATATTTAATAACAAAACCATACTTTTATCTACAGGTAACTGGAACATGTTTTCTCAAAATAGACAACTTAACACTAACAAAGTTCACAAATCCACAAGTCAACTAGAATGTTGAATTTTAACACAGTTTTGACTTTACTTTTTTAATCTAAGAAAAACAAATTTCAATTCTTCTCTATTATTTTTTGGTCAAAATTTTTGGAATGTCATTGAAGGATCCTTTGAATCAATCTTGGGGTATGAATATTGGTCAAGTATTTTGGTCAACATTTTCGGAATGTCATTGAAAGATCCTTTGAACCAATCTTGGGACATGAATATAAAGGTAGATGCAGATGGATACTGGAGTGGATGGAAAGTTTCCTGATTCAATGAAAAAATCATAAATATTAACAGATAAAACACCAGGAAAGTCAATAAAAGGTTTTTTTTATACATCAAACACCAATCTAAAACTCTTAACATGTGGAAACTATATAGTGACATTAGTGCTTAAACACGCAGAATTTATTTTACTAAGGCCATAGGTTCAGGAAGGGCACAACTCGACACAGGCAAATCATTTGAGAACTATGAGAAATCATGTAGCAAATCATAAAGATCTCGATATTTCTGGTGAGGGCAGGCCCTGAGGACCCCCTTCATGTGTTCTTGGTGTCACCTCTTCCTCCAAAAATGGTATAGCAGTGCATTTTGGTCTCTTTTCCCTATTTGAAAAGGAAACAGAAAATTGAAAGATCCAATGACCCTCTCCCTTCTTCTAAAATTCTTCTTCTTCTCATCTTTAATTCAACACGACCACCTCTGAGGAAAAATCGAAGTAAAACAAATATAGGAAAACCTTTAAACAATATGCAGTACATTAAAAAAGACCCTGCTTTTATTACAAAAATAACGTATTCCACGTTACTTTCAGTGAAGTGCAAATTGAATTTAAGTATAAGGAGCAGGGGTTATTTGTAAAAAAAAAACTAACTAGGGAGGTGCTCAGGAGGGCTTATTTCCTCCTTCATCAAAGAAATTTCAAAATTTTCTTTAATTTGATAAGAATTTTTTATTGTTTGACTTTTTTCAAAAATGTGCCCTCCGCCTTGCTCTGTATTCTGAACTTGAACCACGCAGACCCTTTGGTTAAGTGTTGGAGGAGAACAGAGTCCGCATGGAACGATGCAGACCCTGAAGCAGAAGAGGACTTTTTGCGTGGCCTGATCCCCTTTTTTTCCTACGTGTATTTAGATACCATTATTGATTTTTTTTTTTCTTTTTTTTTTTGCTTCTCCATCCAGAGTGTTTCCTTCCTTGTCCACTACAACATTGTTTCGCGGACAGACTGAAGTGTCTGCTTTGCTCCGCGTTCGGAATAGCTCATGCTAAGATGAAAGAAACTAGCAAAAGAAACCGGTTTACAGTGCGTCAATGCATGAACAACTTGAGCTGCAGGGGGTATATCATACAAGTACCATTTTTATTTATTTTAAAATTGTTATATTTTAATGTATTGATTTTTGGATTGACTTGGGTAAATTTCTACCCCTCTGGCTTGTCAATTTTGGAAGTTTAACCAAAATATTTGCTTTATTCAGCTTTGATCCCCCCCCCCTCCAAAGTTACGGGGGTGTTTGAATTTACAATGGGATAGAGATTATTTTGACATGCTATTCTAACCCTCAATCTCACCATTATGAGTAATGTTCTTTAATAAATTAAATGATCTATTATATTGCCATTTCCAAACTAAATTACCAACAATATGCATGAATTAACCTTCATTGTGTCCATTCATAAATAAAGAAAGTAAAAGAAGTTAAAATATATACATCTCAGTAAATTAGTGAAATCATCAGTAAAGTATAGGCTAAATTTAAGCATAACAAGCAGGGGGTTTATGCAGGATCCCACTCGCAAGGGGGCACTAAGAAGGGATCATGCCCCTATCCCAAAATCTCAAAATTTTTACAGTTTGTCTTAAAATTTCTTTAGTTATATTTTCTATGAATTACCTGTTTTTGGAATGTTTTTGAATTTTGTTTTCAGCTTTAGCATTAATGGGATGATAGTTTTAGCATATTCTAAGTTTTTGATGAAATCTGTGGTTTCACAAAGAAAATGTTTGTTTTATGTAATTTCAAGACACTTTATTTTTTGTAATGCATTCATTTTAGGATTGAATTGGTTATTCCCCCCACCCCTTCAACATGTCCGCTTGGGAAAATGTTAACCAAAAAAACATTTTATTTGGGTTCAACTCCCCCTCATAGAAATGGGGGCCTTTTAAATTATAACGAGAGGGGGGGCTAATTGACATGTTCTTCTATATCTTGATCTCAGCATTATGAGTCTGTAAGTTAGCCTTTTCTAAACTAAATTATCAACAATAATCAAAAAATTGCCTGCATCATGTCCAATCATAAATAAAGCAAGCAAAAGGACTGAAAATATGCTTTCCAAGTAAATTTGTGCAATGGTACCACTAATGGTTATTATTAAGGGTTGGTTGTTGGTTAACCTTGCTAGTTAATGGTTGGTTGTTTAACCTTATGGTTATTATTAAGGGTGGACTTGAAACACTTCAGTTGTGGCACACGCCACAAAGGCCTCCTGTTTTATTGCCTCCAATATACGGATGATACAAAAAATCTGAGTAGGTAATGAATTCAAATTGGTTGGACAAACGTTTCTAATGCTGTAAAAGTCTGTTGGGTCCATATGTTCAAAACTATGTTTTACAAAGGCTCCCCCCCCCCACTTAGAACTATCCAGGAGCTTTTCCCACAAAAGAACAGTTTTTAATCATCAGAACACTCCTATCAGCCATCATCAGTTCCAACCCATACCTTTAAACTATGGTCCTATGTGTCTATGAGTATCTTGATTAGAAAAGGTAAAATTTAAATTTAAACAAATATATTAAATGATTTGAAGCATTATAAATTTTGCATCATTGATAGAATTAGCATAAAAAAGAAAATTAGTCTTAAAAAATTAAGAGAACTTGAGAGCTTTGAAAGTAATTTCTTGATTACAACCATAGACTTGAACAAACCTGATTATCCTCACGGAGCCTCTGGTTCTGTCCTCTTACTATTCTAATTTCATTTGCATAAGAAGCTAATCTATTCTGCATTTCCACAACCCTCCTAGCAAGTGCCTGAGTTCCAAGGGGTAACAATTCATCTTCACTAGCTCTCCACCCTGAAATATCTGGGTCCTCATCACTACTTGGATGCATCACTGTTGCTGTTCTTATATCAGGTAAACTTCTTGAGGCCATGGGAGGTATAGGTACCCAGGGATTACCATTTTTCACAAGCCCTCTTCTACTTTTCATTCCAGTATCTACTACCTTTGGGATAAATGGGGGAGGCTCATCCTGGGAAGATGAATCACTTCTTTGATCATATTTCTGTACTTCAGATGCTTCGTTTCTTGTATACTTGACATCTACTGGTGTGCTTCTGAGTTTACTATCTGATTGAACACTTCTTTGAAGACCTCTTGCATTATTTGGGATTGAATGATATGGTCCCCTGGGTTGATTTGAAGGTGGTGGTCCTAAGGGGGGCCCTGGAATTCTCTTAATTATAGGCTGGGAAGACTGAATGTAGTTGTCTGCCCGGAGAGGAAAGTATCCAGATGGATTGGACTGCATGATTCCATTTCTACTAGAATGCATTGTCTTAGTTCATTGACCTAAAAGAAAAACACATATAAGGAACCATAGAAGCAGACTATCATTGTAATGTATTTTTTTGGTATCAAAATTCCAAATTAAATATAACAATATAAACTGAATTAAATTCTTTGCCCAGCAGCAAGAGAACCCAAAAGACAAATGACATATAAGAAAAAGAAGAAAAGATACACAACCTAATTTAACATTCCAGATCAAGGGCTCAAACTCCCTCAAATAAATCCACATCAAAACACCCTTGGTAGAATGCCAGAGAAACCAAACAAAGAAAATAATCTTCCAACTTTTTTCAACAAAAGAAGGGTGGATAAATATATACTTGGATTATTTTGCAAAAAAAGGAAACAAAAAACAAGCAGTTGCTCTATCTTTCTTCTTAAAAAAAAAGCAACTGTGATCCCTTTAAGAAGTACCTTTCAAGTTCAACCAAATTCTCATAATTTTTTGGAAAAACCATCCAGCATAGGCTTGAATCAATGACCTTGTGATTAGAATTTTCATCAGCATGGGTTCTCAACTGGACTAGTATGACGTCTTAGCAGTGTTACAAGATGTAGCATAATTATGCTGAATGTCACATAATTAGGTGTCAAAAGCATCCAAGCATAATCCTCCTTAAGATGGCATAATCGTAGCATAATTTAAGAAAACGTAGAACAATTAATAGCATCACATCTAAAAATTCAACAAACTTGATTCTTTTGAAATATATTTGTCATTCAGTCCATCTGTGTGCTGCTGCTGCTACAGCTGAGAGATCAAAGATTGTCAAAGTATTTGCAAGGATGGTTGTGAGGACGGTGATTCTTTTTTAAGTCTCTTTAGTTTGTAAATGTCAAGATGGCTCCAGGACCCAAAAGAAAAAGTATTCTATTATTAAGTGTAGTAGTGAATGGATTTCCAAGTCTTGTGCAAACTTACCAGATACAAGCTGCCGTGTGTTTTTAGTGACTCCAGAAAGGAAGAATCAAGCAAAATGACTAAACAATTGATATAGAGAAAAATATGTGAAACGAGAATCTTCACTGACAAAAGTTTTTTTTTTATATATCACATAACTAGCCAAGAGGGCCCTGTTACCTGGAAAATTTTTTAAAATTTTATGCCCAAAGGACATATGTGTATATACCAGGACACAATGACATAATAGGGTAAATATTGGACACATTTGGTGAAATTTGGGACATAACAGGGACATATTTGAAAATTTATGACATAAAAATAAAACATTTCCCTACTGGATATATATTTTTGCATATAATGTCACTTTTCACCAAAGTAGTGCTAAAACCACTTATCTAGTACTAAATTTACTTATGAACGCCTCTTTCCCAAAGACAATTATTTGCAAATTCTCTTGAAATTCTTTGCAAGTGTGTATTCTTTCATCTATAAATGATCTTATCTCTCCATGTTTTTATGCTAGAGTCAAGATAATAGTATCAAGTATTACCAACTAAAAATGAAAAGTTAACAAATTGAAACTTTTGGATTCTTGATGGTCTGGAATCAAAACAAAAGCCAACCACCCAGGGTGAATTTTGTCAGTTTGAAAATGTTTAAGGAAAGAGCTGCATGGTCACAATGTGTTTTTTTTTCTAACCAAGACACTTCATATTAGGGCCTGACCTATCTATTGGCTGGCTGATATTATCAGGCCAATATGAGGGTCAGTGTTATTATCTGATATCAGAAGAAAATATCAGATTTTGGCCTTTTTTGTGCAACTTATCCAGAAGATGGGCAGATTTCCTCAAGTAATTTTTACTTGTCTAGTCCTTGTGGGTGAAGCCACTAGCTAAGTCTGACCATGGCGGAGAAAGCAGCATAGGTGAGTCAAATGAAGTCAAAGTATATTTGTTGTCAATACTTGTCAGTACACACATCTGGTGCAGCAATGCTTGAAATATATAGTGTACAACTTCTACCCAAACAACCAAAAAGAATAAAATAAACCATAGATTTTTGTTTAATGAATGTTCACTTGCATGAGTGATAGATCAAAGATTCAATCAATTAAAACCATGATGTCCAGTCAGGGGCATATTCTGAAAGTTTAGCTCATGTGCCTCCATTTGTCAGCATACTGGATGATTGTATCAACACATTTTTACATTCCTACTCTAAACTTAAAACCCTAGCTGCACCCCTGTGTCCACTGTACCTAGCAGAAAGTAAAGAACAATTTGGGCACAATGTATTATTTATTTTTTCTTGTTTTTTTTTCTGACCAAGGCACTTTGTAAGGAAGGATCTGTTGTAGAAACTTCAAAAAGAGATCATTCAGTTTGAAATTGGAAGTTCTAGTACCCTTTTTAAGATTCAAAAGTGAAAGGAGGCAACCCAACTTTTCTGGCATTTTGGAACATTTGACTACAGGATTGTATTTTATGACATATGCAAAAAGTACTCTGATTGGCAAAGTGCTACCAAAGGAAGTGGAAATACTAACCCTCATGCCAATCATGCCTGTCAAAAGGAATTCTCATAGGAAGATGAGCCTTAAGCTTCTACATGTAATTTTTGACTGTTTACATGTTTTTATAAGTGTTGTTCTTTCACACTAAACCATTCTATATGGATGTGTTAAATGATTGTTTTTTTGTTTCTATTATATATGATGTTAACTGGCTGCTTTGAATGGGGTTTATAAAATGTGTTTTTGTCAATAACACAAGTGGTGAAAAGAACTCTAGTTTCTAAGATTTCAAGATGGACCTATTACAGACAAAATATGGACATAATTTGGTAGAAAATGACACATTTTTGGGTGCTCAGAGTACTGGATTTGATTCAGATGCTGGACTCAGTTTGATTCAGATGCTGGATTCAGTTTGATTCAGATGCTGGATTCAGTTGCTGAGAATCCTGTTCCTACTGCAATTAAATGCAGACTCAGATTTTCTTTTTTTTTATGAGTCATGTTAAGACTTAAAAGCAAAACAGGTTGAAGAAAGAAAGGATTAAAGCCGTCCAGGTCATAAAATCACAACTAAGACCAAAATATACAGTTTGCTGCAGATACATCCCTACAAAAAATCAGATAAGGTTCCACTATTCTAAAAAACATTATGTGGCCCCTCTGAAAGCAATCTGCTCCAAGAGCAAAGATTGAAAGATTCATGTATATGAGTGCAATATTTTCTTTTTTTACATAAATGAAGTAAAATTTTGATGATGGGGTGTGTTTTCAAAGCTTACGACATCTGGAAGAAAGACAACTTGCAACAAAAACTTTTTATCCTGTATTTAGTCATTCTGTTTGTAGTTTTGCTTGCCTTTGTTTATACTGTGCTGTTGCTTCCCTAGTGGGTTATAAATAAACTAATATCATTATCAAATGGTATTCTATTCAAAGCTTTTATGAAGATAAGACATAATTGGACTTGTCTTTCATAAAAAAAAATGCCAACATACAACTGATTAGCTTGTTCATGAGTAGCATAATTCTGTCCAAAAAGCATAACTGTAGGCTTAAGAAAGCACAATACTCTCTTTAAAATCTGGCAATGCCTTTGCTTTACTTACATATATAAGGAAACAGATTTTTTCCAAGAGTTATGGACATAGCCAATTACAAAGGTAGATGTGTAGCACAGTAGTTCAATTATTAAAGTACCCTATTACAAGTAATGCAACAGCTAGCAAAATCAGGCTGTCATTAAGCAGTACAAACATAATAAGATATTTTTGTGTAGTTACTCCTGAATATACTTTGATCTATATCTGTGAATCCAATATGGGGCACAGGCTCCACCAGTAAGGATGGTAAGGCAGGGCAATATTTTGGTTAGTCATGGGCAGGACATGCACCCTTTGGCTGACTATATTTACAACCCTAATTTTGAAAAAAAAAAATTTTTCATTTGAATGATGTCACAATCAAATACATTTAAAAAGCAAAAAAGATATATAATATCATTGCAGTAACATTACACATTGTAAAAAAAACAGTTTTATTAAGACAATATTTTTCATTAGTATAAAATATGCCTAGAGAAAAAAAAATCCATTTTACTCTCATTGAACTTTAGTTCAACATGGTTATACTCCTCCAACAGTACACAGATATTCTCTTCTATTCTGGCCTGTGTTCAACTAATGTTTAGAATACCATCAGCATAATTTGCTAACAAGACATCAATCCCTCTAAATACATAGATCATAAAAGCTTTATGTTGATGTTCAGCAGTGCTATTATTGAAAAGGGGTGGAGAAGCCAGAGTTCTCTGTCTAATACCTTTCTTAATTGGGATTTGTGGAGTAAGTTCAATAGCACAAGGCAATACAATAATCTTAACTTTAGCATTCAGCCACCTATACACAGCCCAAAAACCTATACAACTGAAGAATTCACTCTATGTTTGTAAGCACACAGTAGAATAAAGACATAGACATACCAGAGTCAAATGCTCTTGAGACATTGTGACTGGCAAAGTTAAGTGCTTCATTGTTTTCAGCAGCAAGAACCAACAAATTAGCAATAAGATGATGGCAGGCCCAACAAGTGGGTTATGACAATATTTTGAAAGGCAATGGGCAGGATGTGCACCCTTTGGCTGACTACACTTTAGAGTCTTAATTTTGAAAACAAAAACATTTTCCATGTGAATGACATTATATTCATATGCATTTAAAGAGCAAAATAGATACATAGGCTAATAGTATTGCAATAACAGCATGCATTGTATACAAGGTGCTTTGGGAAGACAATATTTTTTGTTAGCCTAAGATATGCCTAGAGAATGCCCTGAAAAAAATAGCCTCTCAAGTTAATGGCCTTTTAGCCTTCCATTGTGTAGATACATGTAAAATTTTGAATAACAAAATTTCAATGCAGTAACAAGAGGATGGCCATCAGGATTTTAGAAATGATGGTAAAGTTCTATGAAATCATATTATTGAGTTAGGACTAAAGTGAATACAGCATTCGATGCCTTTTTTTATGCTGATTACGAATATAATAAGCATTTCTATAAGGAAATGAATTTCAGTCCCCCCCCTATATATGCCAATTCAGGGTTAGGTTAGGTATAGCCTATATAGGAGGGGGGGGCTGAAGTACATTTCTGATAGAAATGCTTATTATATTTGTAATCAGCATAAAAAAAAGGCATCAAATGATGTATTCACTTTAGTCCTAACTCACTAATATGATTTCATAGAACTTTACCATGACTAGGTGGGGCATGGCCCAAAATAGGTTTGGAGCCACTGATCTAGCCTATAAGTTAGGCTATCTATACCCCTAGTCTGTTTAAGAGAAATTCTTTTGCTTCATAACACTTGACTTGGATTGAACCTATCCATGGTAGAGTATGTCCATGATTTGAATATTTTGTTTGAATTTTTAAGCCTTAGGTAGGCTATAAGGTTAAGTGGTTGGCTCTACTGTTGACTACCAGCACATTTAAATTGCTAGTGTTATCAAACGGTTAAAACATTCAAGCTAATCATATACTAATTAAGAAATTCAGACAGATTCAGTGGTAAAACAATCCACTTTAGAGGTGGTACAATGGGCCTAAGGTATTTTGGTAAATTTGCAGTGGGCCATAGCCTATAATTTAGGTAAGATACGAAAATCCTTTCTATGTACATGAATTGTACCCCACCTTAAAAAAAGCTATTTCTCGATTTGGAAAGAAGGAACTTCAAGCTTTAAATAGAACCAACAATTCCATTAGACTTAGTCTACTATTTTGTTGTTGTTATTGTTATTATTTTTATTCCATTCTTCAACTGAAGCCGCGTTTCAGCTATCAGCGTAGCACTAGCTCTTCAGAGTTTGATTTTGTGAGTTTCTACGTCGACCTAGAATAGCATATTTAACGCAATTTTTTTGATGGTAGTTCCAAATATAAGAATGAAATGCTCAAAATCGATAATTTCTTAATCCTTATTTTCTGCTCTATTCGTTAATGTTAGTTAAACATTTTTCTTGGACTGCGAGAACACCTGCGAAACCATAAATTTCAAAACAAAATCTTGGAATTTTCGCGAAAGATACCATTTTTAAAATGTAAATATAAATGTTCTACTTTTATAACTTTAATAAATAAATAATATTAAGATTTTGATTTCTAAATATCAGTATATGTATATTAAACTGACAACACACATTCATTTGTATTTTTTTCAGTAAAGTGCAAATTATGTTCTGGTCTTCGGAAGGCGTAGGGGTTTTTAGCCCAACTTATGTTAATTTCTGCTCGTTTTGAGTTTGACTCAAATATTTATTGTAATTTCTGTTCGTTTTGGGTTTCATTTATTTATCGATGCTGATTTGTGGTAGTTTCACGCTTGGTAGATTATTTGATTTTATTTTTGCTCATTTTTGTTTAATGGAGTTCTTTGCTTTTCTTTGAAAAACTTATTTTGTGGAAAAAGTTTTTTAATTAATTTCTGTTTGTTTTACATTGACATAGTCTTTTCAGAGAAAAAGAAAATAATACTTTAAATCTTTTCGTTTTTTTAAAGATTTATAGTTTGGCCTGCTATTTGTATGCTGTAGAAAAATTTTCAGCAATTTTTAACAACATACACCCTCTTAAAAATCTAGACACAAATAGAAGTGTTTAATTTAGTTTCATACCTCGTCTAGTTGACCTGAAATGGAAAAATTGATATCATTCGCAAAAAAATATGTTTACTTTCTTTGATAGCTTGGATACACTTGAGCTATTTTGATTTGGTTAAATCTTAAGAGCAGAAGCAGCCTCAAAAGTTTGAACATAAAACCCTCAGTCGTTCTTGGGATACTGCTGAGATGCCTTATTGGGAATTAGCATTATCACAGTGCATTTTGATTTAATCTTATGGCAACATTTAGTTTTTAAACATTAAGTCAAATAGGAGGGTGGAAGTGGGAGGGGGATTAGTTTCCCTCCAATCACTTTCGACTATTAAAAGGGACATCAGCCCTTTCTATTTTCAATTGAATGAGGCCTTTTCAAGGTTCCTACGACAACTCCTTCGATACAAAATGCCCTGGCCTAAACAACAACAACAACAAACAAATAATACATTACACCCAAATCGATCTTTACTATAAAAATGTCAAGCCTTCCAATCACTTTCGACTACTAAAAAGGGCACTAAGCCTTTCGATTTCCAATCGAATGAGCCCTTTTTGAGATTTTAAGACAACACTTCCTATAAACACCTTATATGCCCCCAGGGCATAAATTACAACTCTTACCCTAAGGGCTGTGAAAGTGGTGGTCATCCTCTAAGACCTAACTTCCAGAACTTTCAACTACGTTAAACAAAATGGCTATCTAAAATTTTGATTGGATATGTCTGGGAAAATGGTGGGCGTGAGAGGCGCGTTAGTCTTTCTCCAATCACTTTCAACTATTGAAAAAGGCACTAGCCCTTTCAATTTCCAATCAAATGAGCCCTTTTGAAGTTTCTACGACAACACTTTCAATAAAAACCTTATATGCCCCCAGGGGATAACTTACAACCCTCGCCCTGAGGGCTGGGGGGGGTGTCATCCTCACAGACCTAATTCCAGAACTTTCTACTACGTTGAACAAAATGGCTATCTGAAAATTTTGATTGGATGTGTTTGGGGGAATAGTGGACGTGAGAGAGGGGTTAGTTACCGTCCAATCACTTTCAACTATTAAGAAGGGCACTAGCCCTCTCAATTTCCAATTGAATGAGCCCCTTTTGAAGTTTTTACGACAACTCTATCATTGAAAACCTTATATGCCCCAAGGGCATAACTCACAACCTTTGCCCTGGGGATTCTGGGGGTTTGTCATCCTTAAATACGTAATTTCCAGAACTTTCAACTATGTTGAACAAAATGGCTATCTCTAAACTTTGATTGAATGTGTTTGGGGAAATGGAGGGCGTTAGAGGAGGATTAATTACTCGCCACTAACTTTCGACTATTGCAAAGGGCAATTTCAATTTCCAATCAAATGAGCCCCTTTTGAAATTTCTACAACAACTTTCTATATAAACCTTTTATGCCCCCAGGGCATAGCTTACAACCCTTGCACTGAAAGCTCTGATGGGGTTGTCATCCTAAAAGACCTAATTTCCAGAACTTTCGAATACGCTGAACAAAATGAATATATCAAAATCTTAATTGGATGTGTTTAGGGAAATGGTGGGCGTGAGAGGGGGGTTAGTTGCCCTTCAATCAATTTCGACTATTAAAAGGGCAATAGCCATTTCAATTTTCAATTGAATGAGCCCTTTTGGATGTTTTTACAACATCGCTTTCAATGAAAACCTTACAAGCTCCCAGGGCATAACTTAAAACCCTTGCCCTGAGGGTTGTGGGGGGAGGGGTTGTCATCCTTAAAGACCTAATTTCCAAAACTTTCAACTACGTTGAATAAAATGGCTATCTAAAAATTTTGATTGGATGTGTTTGGGGAAAAGGTGGGCGTGAGAGGGGGGGTTAGTTGCCCTCGAATCACTTTTGACTATTAAAAAGGGCAATAGCCCATTCAATTTCCAATCGAATGAGCCCTTTTTCAAGTTTATACGACAAACATTTCAATAAAAACCTTATATACCCCCGGGGCATAACTTATAACCCTTGCCCTGAAGACTGTGGGGGGAGTGTCCTGCTCAAAGGTATAATTTCCTGAAATTTAAACTGCGTGGAACAAAATGGCTATCTCAAAATTTTGACTGGATATGTTTGGGGAAATGGTGGGCGAAGAAGGGGTGTTAGTTGCCTTCCAATCACTTTTGACTATTTAAAAGGGCACTAGCCATTTCAATTTCCATTCGAATGAGCCCTTTTTGAAGTTTCTACAACGACGCGTTCGGTAAAAACCTTATATTCCCCCAGGGCATAACTTACAACCCTTGCCCTGAGGGCTGTGGGGGAGTTTCCTGCTCAAAAACATAATTTCTATCTGGAAATCCACAACACTGAACAAGAGGGCTATCTAAAAATTTTGATTGGATGTGTTTGAGGATAAGGTGGGCGAGAGAGGGGGGCTAGTTGCCCTCAAATCACTTTCGACTATTAAAAAGGGCACCAGACCTTTGAATTTCCAATCAAGTGAGCCCTTTTTCAAGTTTCTACAATAAAGATTTCAAAAAAAACTTATATGCCCCCAGGGCATAACTTATAACCCTTGCTCAGAAGACTGTGAGGGGAGTGTCCTGCTCAAAGGTATAATTTCCTGAACTTTAACTGCGTGGAACAAAATGGCTATTTCAAAATTTTGATTGGATGTGTTTGGGGAAATGGTGGGCGTGCAAGGGGTGTTAGTTGCCTTCCAATTACTTTCGACTATTTAAAAGGGCACAAGCCATTTCAATTTCTAATCGAATGAGCCCTTTTTGAAGTTTCTACCACACCGCTTTCTATAAAAACTTTATATGCCCCCAGGGCATAACTTACAATTTTTTTCCTGAGGTCTGTGAGGGGGTTGTCATCCTCAAAGACCTAATTTCCAGAACTTTAAACTACGTTGAACAAAATGGCTATCTCACAATTTTGATTGGACGTGTTTGGGGAAAAGGTGGGCGTGAGAGGGGGGTTAGTTACCGTCCCATCACTTTCAACTATTGAAAAGGGCACTAGCCCTTTGAATTTCCAATCGAATGAACATTTTTTGAAGTTTCTATGACAATGCCTTCTATAAAAACCTCATATGGCCCCAGGGCATAGCTTACAACCCTTTCCCCGAGGGTTGTGGGGGAGTTTCCTCCTCAAAAACATATTTTCTATCTGGAAATCAACTACGCTGAACAAAATGGCTATCTCAAAATTTTGATTGGATGTGTTCGAGGGAATGATGGGCGGGGGGGGGGGGGCTAGTGGCCCTCCAATCACTTTCGACTATGAAAAAGGGCACTTGCCCTTTGAATTTCCAATCGAATGAGCCTTTCTTGAAGTTTCTACGACAACCCTTTCTATAAAAACCTTATATACCCCCAGGGCATAACTTAAAACCCTTGCCCCGAGGGTTGTAGGGGAGTGTCCTCCTAAAAACATATTTTCTATCTGGAAATCAACTACGCTGAACAAAATAACTATCTTAAAATTTTGATTGGATGTGTTTGGGGGAATGATGGGCGCGGGGGGGGGGCTAGTTGCCCTCCAAACACTTTCGACTATTAAAACGGGCACTAGCCCTTTGAATTTCCAATCGAATGAGCCTTTTTTGAAGTTTCTACGACAACGCCTTCTATAAAAACCTTATATGCCCCCAGGGCATAACTTAAAACCCTTGCCACGAGGGTTGTGGGGGAGTGTCCTCCTCAAAAAGATATTTTCTATCTGGAAATCCTCTACGCTGAACAGAATGGCTATATCAAAATTTTGATTGGATGTGTTTGGGGGAATGATGGGCGTGGGAGGGGGGGGGCTAGTTGCCCTCCAATCACTTTCGACTATTAAAAAGGCACTAGCCCTTTGAATTTCCAATCGAATGAGTCTTTTTTGAAGTTTCTACGACAACGCCTTCTATAAAAACCTTATATGCACCCAGGGCATAACTTAAAACCCTTGCCCCGAGGGTTGTGGGGGAGTGTCCTCCTCAAAAAGATATTTTCTATCCGGAAATCAACTATGCTGAACAAAATGGCTATCTCAAAATTTTGATTGGATGTATTTGGGGGAATGTTGGGCGTGGGGGGGGGGGCTAGTTGCCGTCCAATCACTTTCGACTTTTAAAAAGGGCACTAGCCATTCCAATTTCCAATCGAATGAGCCCTTTTTGAAATTTCTACGACAACTCCTTCGATACGAAGTGTCCGGGTATGGAGAAAACAAAAAAACAAAAACAAAAACACATTGTGCCCACATCGTTCTTTACTTAGGCAGCGCTAGCGCGCTGCCTATGATATTGATTGGATGTGTTTGGAGAAAAGATGGACATGAGAGTTAGTTGCCTTCCAATCACTTTCGACTATTAAAAAGGGCACTAGCCCTTTGAATTTCCAATCGAATGAGCCTGTTTTGAATTTTCTACGACAACGCTTTCTATAAAAACCTTATATGCCCCCAGGGCATAACTTAAAACCCTTAGTCTGAGGGATGTGGGGGAGTGTCCTCCTCAAAAACATATTTTCTATCTGGAAATCAACTACGCTGAACAGAATGGCTATATCAAAATTTTGATTGGATGTGTTTGGGAGAATGATGGGCGTGGGGGGGGGGTGCTAGTTGCCCTCCAATCACTTTCGACTATTAAAAAGGGCACTAGCCACTCCAATTTCCAATCGAATGAGCCCTTTTTTAAATTTCTTTGACAACTCCTTCGATAGGAAGTGCCCGGGTATGGAGAAAAAAAAACATTGTGCCCACATCGTTCTTTACTTAGGCAGCGCTAGCGTGCTGCCTATGATATTGATTGGATGTGTTTGGAGAAAAGATGGGCGTGAGAGGGGGGTTAGTAGCCTTCCAATCACTTTCGACTATTAAAAAGGGCACTAGCCCTTTGAATTTCCAATCGAATGAGCCTGTTTTGAATTTTCTACGACAACACCTTCTATAAAAACCTTATATGCCCCCAGGGCATAACTTAAAACCCTTGCCCTGAGGGTTGTGGGGGATTTTCCTCCTCAAAACATATTTTCTATCTGGAAATCTACTACGCTGAAAAAAATGGCTATCTAAAATATTGATTGGATGTGTTTGGAGAAAAGATGGGCGTGAGAGGGGGGTTAGTTGCCTTCAAATCACTTTTGACTATTAAAAAGGGCACTAGCTCTTTGAATTTAAAATCGAATGAGCCCTTTTTCAAGTTTCTACGACAAAGATTTCAATAAAAACCTTATATACCACCAGGGCATAACTTCTAACCCTTGCCCTGAAGACTGTGGGGGGAATGTCCTGCTCAAAGCTATAATTTCCTGAACTTTGAACAGCGTGGAACATAATGGCTATCTCAAAATCTTTATTGGATGTACTTGGGGAAATGGTGGGCGTGAAAGGGGTGTTAGTTGCCTTCCAATCACTTTCGGCTATTGAAAAGGCACTAGCCATTTCAATTTCCAATCGAATGAACCCTTTTGGAAGTTTCTACGACAACGTGTTATATAAAAAACCTTATATGCCCCATGGGCATAATTTACAACCCTTGCCCTGAGAGCTGTGGGGGGGGGGTGGCGGTTGTCATCCTCAAAGACCTAATTTCAACTACGCTGAACAAAATGGCTATCTCAAAATTTTTATTGGATATGTTTTGGGGAATGATGGGTGTGGGGGGGTGGGGCTAGTTGCCCTCCAATCACTTTCGACTATTGAAAAGGGCACTAGCCCTTTGAATTTCCAATCGAATGAGCTTTTTTGAAGTTTCTACGACAACGCCTTCTTTAAAAACCTTATATGCCCCCAGGGCATAACTTACAGCCCTTGCCCTGAAGGCTGTGGGGGAGTGTCCTCCTCAAAAACATATTTTCTATCTGGAAATCAACTACGCTGAACAAAATGGCTATCTAAAAATTTTGATTGTATGTGTTTGGGGAAATGATGGGCTGGGGGGGGGGGCTAGTTGCCCTCCAATCATTTTCGACTATTATAAAGGGAACTAGCTCTTTGAATTTCCAATCGAATGAGCCTGTTTTGAAGTTTCTACGACAACGCCTTCTATAAAAACCTTATATGCTCCCAGGGCATAACTTAAAACCCTTTCCCTGAGGGTTGTGAGGGAGTGTCCTCCTCAAAACCATATTTTCTGTCTGGAAATCAACTACGGTGAATAAAATGGCTATCTCAAAATTTTGATTGGATGTGTTTGGGGGAATGATGGGCGTAGGGGGGGGGGGCTAGTTGCCCTCCAATCACTTTCAACTATTAAAAAGGGCACTAGCCACTCCAATTTCCAATTGAATGAGCCCTTTTGGAAGTTTCTACGACAACTCCTTCGATACGAAGTGCCCGGGTATGGAGAAAAACCAAAAAAAACACATTGTGCCCACATCGTTCTTTACTTAGGCAGCGCTAGCGCTGCCTATGATTCTGACAAAAAGTCGAACTCTAACGTCAAGAGTGAGTATTAAGAAAGGGGCAGCCCCCTCATATACAGAATAGGAGCTTGAAACCTCTTCGATTTCCAAGCTCTTATCTACATTTTTGTACATAGGAGCTTAAAACATCTTCGATAGGGTTCTCTGAAACGTTGAATTTGATGGTATGACTTGCATTAAAATCACCTTTTGGGGATGTTTCTCCCAAATTTTCTCAAGCTTACAGCTGTTGTTAGGTAACATTAGCCTAGAAATCAACCAGTTCTTGGTAACGAACTGTAAATAAGGAGCGATGTGGCTCAATAGTAACCAATACTCTAAGAAACAGAGTCTCGATAACAATAGATACATCAAAAGAATTGAGTTTTGATGCTTATTCAAAATATATAAAATTCATTAAATTTAATGGTGTCCATCAAAAATTGCGTGCCGGCGAAAATTTGCCTATCTTTTGAAAAAAAGGGGGAAACACCCCTGCAAAATCACTCAATCTCAATGAAAATCACTCCCTCAGATTCAGCCTACTAGAGAACCCTGCTGAAGACGTTCCAAGCTCCTATGTACAAAAATGTGGAACTTTGTATTTTTTGCCGAAAAAAAGATAGAACAAAATTTTATTTTAAAAATTTCTGTCACAGGATGGTTGCCGAATTTAAATTTTACGTCACAAAGTATATATTCGTCACAAAGCACAAGTATATATATGTATGTTATATAGAAACAAATTGACCTTCACATTAGACATAATTTATTGTACAAAGTACATAAAAAAGAGTCAACACTTAGGTAAAAAGTCAAAAGTAAATAGAAACAATAAAATTAATGGCTAGATTTCCTGGTTCTTATCCAGCTCAACAAAACTCGGAACAAAACTCTTGCGATATCTTCCATGTTTAGCGGGGACGGGAGTCAGTTTGGGGGCTTTTTGGGATTTTAGACGGGACGGTCTATTGCGGGCGGGATGGTAGGGTTCGAGGATGATGGAATGTGATCAAGGAATAGACAGGGTCTTGTTACCGAAACAAAGGCACAGGAGGTTCCTTTTCTCGGCCAACGTGGTGAGCTTGAACTTATCTAGTAGATAATGATATGGAAACTTCCAGTCACCATTTATGATTCTAAGTGCTTGTTTTTGGATATTTTCAATCATATGTATATGCTTTGAAGAAAGACTGAAATGCCACATTGGACAAGCAAACTCGAGTATTGGCCGGATAACAGAACAATAAAGTTGGAGAAGATCCTTAGGGCGACAAGAAAATTTTATGAAAAGTTTTAGGAGGGAAACCGAAGAGGAAGCTTGTTTGAGGATGTTTTTAACATGACCGTCCCGCTTCAAGTCAGTAGTAATTGTCACCCCAAGTAGTTAAATGCAGGTGACAGAAATTTTGGGAGGAACGGGGTTTGTGAAAGTGGAGGATGATTTTAAAGAACAAACTGTCATAACAGACGATTTATTAGGGTTTAATTTCATCTTCGACAAATAGTCCTCCTGCGTGACATCGTCAAGTAATGTCATAATTGAATTTTTATATTTCGTCGGCAAACCTTAAGTGCAGACAGGTCGTCCACATACTTCCATCGCTCTGTGTGGTCAGTCATGAGGCTATTAACCATTATAAGGAATAAAATGGGACCCATCAGAGTTCCCTGGGGCACCCCACAAAAGATAGGAAGGGGATCGGAATAAAATTTTTTATATTTAAGCACTTGAGAACAATTTGTTAAAAAGGAGGCAACAATTTTAACTAGAAAGGGACTCACTTTATAGTCTGTCAGCAGTTTATTTACAAGGATATGGTGGTCAATTAGGTCGAACGCTTTCTGGAGATCAATTAATGAAAGATTCAACCAAGTATCAGGGTTTTCAAGGTTTTAAGGAATGGTGTCAAGAAGGCTAACAAGGTAGTGCGAAGTAGATGTCTCCTTCAGGTTTCCAAATTGTTGTAAGTCAATAAGTTCAAGAATCTCTGCCTTTAACCAATTCGCTAAGAAGCTCTCGTACATTAACAAAAAAAACTGGGGTTAAGGTGGTTGGTCGTACTCCAGTAAAATTGTTCACGCCTCCCTTCTTTTGGATTGAAGTAATATAGCCCAGCTTGCAGCACGACGGGTAATATCCCGAATTACTAATATTATTAAAAATACTAACAAGGGGTGTTGATAGTTTATCAGGGAATGCTTTTATTAGATCAATTCTGACCAACTGTTAAACAAAATGTGTGAACTGAAGCTCCTCGTAAACGATGTGAAACCAGACGTGATCTGCATAACCGAAGCCTGTCCAAAGAGAAACATAGCTATTCAGGATTCAGAAGATACAGATCTCCTACTATGAAGTTGCAGCATCAAACCTACAGGAATGCGGCAGAGGGTGCATCATCTATGTCAAAATTTGGTGTGAATACCAGCAAATCTCCAGGAGCAGATAGCGCCAAGATTGGACTAGAGACACTCTTCATAAGGGTGTCCGATGTAGTTTTTGATTGTGTTTATAGGTCACTGTCATAAACAGTTGAAGAAAAAACAGAATTCCTACACCTCCTTAACACAGCTTTCACTAAGCTCATAGCCATGATACACCCAATGTACATACTAGGTGACTTCAATTTCCTGGAAATCAAATGGGATGAAAACCAATCACCTAATCATCCCTTTGTCAGTATGCTCAAAGACCATTGTCTGACTCAGTTGGTAAATGGACCAACCAGATTCCGCCAAAACGCAAAGGAAAACACCCTGGACTTAGTGCTAACCTGCAGTCCTGAGACAGTATATCAACTAAGCTCACTCCCGCCACTAGGAAAAAGCGACCACATCACTCTACTTGTCCAGCTGAACCTGAATCAAACAAAATCACAGTACCACAACAGAAAGGAATTCAGAAAGATCAACAAATCAAAGCTTAAAGAAACAGTTAGCCAAGTGGATTGGACTTGCTTGCAGATGGGAGAGACCTGTGACCAGAAATTTGAACTATTCTGAGACATCATGATTCGTAGTGCCGAAAGCTCAACCAAAACAAAGAAAAGCTGTCAGCTGCGAACACTACCACATATTAACCCTCAGCTGAAGCACCTGATGTACATTAAGAGTCGAAAATTTAAGAAAATCAGAAAACTGGAATCTCTAAACTTGGACACACAAAGCGCTAAGATGCAGTACAACAAAACCAGAAACAAACTCCGCGATGCAACAAGATACGTTGAAAGAGGACATGAGAAAAAGATAGCAAGTGAAGCAAAAACATCCCCTAAAAAGTTCTGGAAACACGTCAACTCAAGACTCATATCGAGGAGACAAATACCAACCCTGGTCAACAAAGATGGATCGACGGCCACAACACTGTCAGAAAAGGCAAATGCCTTCAACTACTTCTTCAGCTCAGTTTTTAAACCAAAACAAGATGACCCATATGTCACAAAGGAGAGAGTAATCCCTGAAATTACACTCACAAAAGAGGAAGTAATAAACCAACTTAAGAAACTTCAGACAGACAAGTCAAAAGGCCCAGATGGAATTGAGGCAGTATGGCTAAAGGAATGTGCTGAGTACAATGTTGAGCCACTGCTAGAGATTTTCCAGACATCTATAGACGAAGGGGAGTTGCCAAAAATCTGGCATGAAGCGATTGTTGTGCCCATCCATAAGAAAGGGGAAAGGGCAAATGCAGAAAATTACAGACCAGTATGTCTCACGTCAATGGTCTGTAAACTAATGGAAGGGTGTATCAGAGACCGTATACTGCACTATGTTTTAGAGAACTAACTGATAAACCCAGATCAGTACGGGTTCCTTCCAAACAAAAAATTGTACTACACAACTATTAGACACGCTGAACGAATAGACCCAAGCTCTGGAAGAAGGCCACAGTTTCCTGGTAGTATTGTTTGATGTTGAAAAAGCGTTTGAGAGCATATCCCATCCACATCTCGTCGAACAACAACAGGATTTCGGTCTCCAGTCACAACTACTAAACTGGGTTGAGTCTTTCCTGAAAAACCGAACGCAAAGAGTCAGGGTTGGTGAAACCTTTTCTGAACCAGCCAGAGTGATGAGTGGAGTCATTCAAGGTAGTGTTCATGGGCCCCTCCTGTTCATACTATTTATCAACAAAATTAACAGCGGTATTTCAAGCTCTACCAAGACTTTTGCAGATGACACTAAACTCTACAGAAAAATGGCATCACACATGGACGAAGTCATCATTTGAGAAGACGTCGACAAACTGACAGAAAACCTGTAAAACCTTGGGCTAAACTTCAACACAAGCAAAACAAAAGTCATACAGATCGGCAAGAGAAAAGAAACAGCCCCACAGTTAACTATAAAAAGTAGAACAGGTTCAAGGGTACCATTAGAGACAGTGGAATCAGAGAGAGACCTCGGAATTATTATTGACTCTCAGCTTAAGTTTCATAACCACACAAATAAAATAGCTTCGAAGGCCTCTCAACTCACTGGTCTCATTAGAAGGAGCTTCACGCATCTCGACCAGCAGACCTTTGTAAAGCTATACAAAGCGTTAGTAAGACCTACTGTTGAGTATGGTAACGTCATATGGGAGCCTCAATATAAGACAGACTCGGCTGGTATAGAAAAAGTTCAAAGACGAGCCACAAAGCTTCTTCCAGGCTTCAAAGAGATGAGTTATAAAGAGAGGTTACAGAAACTGCAACTTGCAACACTCAAGTACGGAAGAAAAAGAGGAGACCAAATCCAGATGTACAAAATGAAAAACAAGTTGGAAAAACTCAGTTTCGAAAATTACTTTCAACTCCCAGAAACCAAGACTACACGAGGTCACTCGGTAAAAGTGTTCAAGCCCCATGCCCTAAATAAATCAAGAGCCAATTTCTGGAGAGTAAGAGTTGTAGACGACTGGAACAGTCTACCAGAAAGTGTTGTGAAAGTAGACACCCTAAACGCATTCAAAAATGGACTCGACCGATTCTGGAAAGAACACATGTACACACGACTCTTAAACATCTGACTTTAGTGACTTAAAACTGTTAACACTACCATCTTTGCACACTCCTCCGAAGTTGATGTTGTACCGAGGCTCCGCTGGCCATACACTCTGGGGAGACCCTTACCCACGGTTTAAATTGCAGAATTTCAAATAGCCAAGTATCAGAGAAACCAAACTTGACGAACCAATTGACAGCCATCTAGAGAGTGCCATAACAGGGATGTTTCCCCAAAGGCACTGAGGATCCTGTAAGTTAATTGGGATATCAATAGGAAAAATACTAGTTTTTTTCAGTTTCTGTATTTTTTGCTTCGCTAATATTTCTAGGGTTTTGTCTTTTGGAGTTTCAGGGATTATCTGGTTTTCCGAGAGAGGAGGGAACGTTTGCACAATGCAAGCTAGGTGTTTATTAAGCTCATTGGCTGTCTGTTCAGGCGGTTCATCCAGAAAAAATCAAGGTTCTTCCACTACCGATCCCTATTTCTTTCACTTTCTTAAACCGTTGCTGAGGTTCGCTCTGTTTTAAGTGATTTAATTTATTCTTACCATAACAAGAATCAGCCCGACGTATTTCTTTCTATATATGTTTATGGAGGGTTAAGGCTTCCTATTTCTTTCCGAGGCGAAAAAGTTTTAGTTTCAAATGGATTAGTCCTTTTATTTTTTCGTTAATGTTAGGTTTATTTGAGGAACATACCTTCTTGGTAACCTCTGGGAAACAATTTTGGCAATTTTCATTAATTTTGTTTGAAACAAACTAACCTTTGAATTAAGAGTTACACAAAAACATCATCCCAACTCTCGGACGTAACCCAAGATCCAAAATTTTAAAAGATCTTGACTTGTTATTGGTCGGTACGAAAATTCCGATACTGAGTAATTTGTTTTAAAAACTAGCAATGGTTTCAAATGTAGCATGAAATGATAGCTACCACGAAGGGAAGGGGGAAGGGTAGTTGGAGTATTGTAGAAGGTTTTAAGGTTGGTGCAAATAACATCCAAACTTGCTCCACCTTTTGTAGTAGGGAAATCAACAATTTGCTTTAGGTTCTGATCTTTGCACAGATGATTAAGACTTGGTTCGTTTGCGTCTCCTGCTGTAAAGATGCCGGCTTTTGGATACTTTGTCGTCACAAAGTCAAGACTTGTTTGTACCCTGTCATGAAAAAGATCACGGATGAGTGTTTTTTTTATTTATTTTTCCCCATGGGTTATCACATCGAACTAGTGATCGTAGAAGATTGAGAGAGGGCTCATTTGATCGGAAATAAAGAATTTAATACCCTTATAAGCGACCAAAAATATTGGAGGGCAGCTAGCCCCCCTCCGACGCCCATTTTTTTTTTACCAGAGTCACATGATCAAAATTTTGAGATAGCCATTTTATTCAGCATAGTAAAACAAAACCTAATAACTATGTCTTTGAGGATGACTTAACCCCTCACTGTCCCCGGAAGAAGGGCTGCAATTTATGGACTTTCCCATTGTTTACATATAGTATTGGTTATTGGGAAATATACATACGTTTTCAGGGAGATTTTTCTGATGAGGGAGGGGGAGGTGGGTCGTGGGGTTACATAGGAGGATCTTTCCATGCAGGAATTTTTCATGGGGGAAGGGAATTTACCATGGAGGGGTGCCAGATTTCCCAGCATTATTTAAAAAACGATCAGAAATTAAATAAAAAAAAACAAAAAAAAACAAGTTTTTTAACTGAAGTAAGGAGCAACAGTACAACTTAAAACGAGCAGAAATTATTACGAATATGAGGGGGCCTCGTCAATACCTCACTCTTTGCGCTAAAGTTTTTTCAGTACTTTTAAAAGAGCTATTTATTCTAATTAAACGGCCTTTGCTATTCAGGAGTCATTCTTAAAGAATTGGGACAAAATTCGAAATTTAGCGCAAAGAGCGAGGTATTGACGAGGGGGCGACCCCCCTCATATACGTAATAATTTCTGTTCATTTTAAGTTTTAATGTTGCTCCTTACTTTCAGTTGAAAAATTGTTCAATTCAATATCTATTAGCCCCAAAATATTAAGTCTGGAAGCCGGGTTTAACAGCTTCTGCACAGAAGTTTTCACCTTGGAAAAGTAGAGCCGGAGACCTACAATGACTTTGTATCAATTCCCAGATCCTTTCTTGGCATCTCCCATGAAGTTAAGACTCATCTTCCGGGAAGATTCCCTTAATGAGGACGTGACAGATGACAGTCAACAGTCTATTTTGGCAACCTTTTAAGGAGCAACATACATTCGCTGTTTACGCTGAAGTTTGACTTTTTGCCACAGTTCTTCCAGAATACTTTTCATTTAAATTTGACGGCTCATGTGTTTAAGCAGTCATTCTTAAAGGATTGAGACACAAATTCCAACTTTAGCGTAAAGAGCGAGGGTTGAAGAAGGGGCACACCCCCTCATATACAGAACAATTTCTGTTTGTTTTAAGTTTAAATGTTGTTCCTTACTTACAGTTGAGAAAACTTTTTTCTTTTTAATTTTATTTTTGACTGTTTTCAAATCGTGCCAGGAAATCCCCCCTCCTCATGTAAAAACTTCCCCTGGAGAATTCCCCTCGGACGCTTTCCTCCTTAAAAAAAATTCACCCCATGGGAAAATCCCCCCTCCCTCAGAAAATTCACTCCAAAAAATGTCCGTGCATTTCCCAACAACAAATACTATATGTGAACAACACGAAAATTGTGTAACTCACAGCCCGTTCCTCAGGGATTATGGGGTTCATGTCTCCCCAAAAGCATAGTTATTGGATCTTTCACCTATGCTAAATCAAATGGCTATCTCAAAATTTTGATCGTGGTATCTTTGGGGCAAAACAAAGCGTGGGAGAGGGGCTAGTTGCCATCCTATCCTTTGTTCACTTAAAAAGAGCACAAGACCGTTTAATTTCCGGTCGAATGAGCTCTCTCCCAGTCTCCTAGGACCATTGGCTCAATATGGTCACCTCTGAAAAAAAGAAAGAAAACGAATAAACACGTATCCGTGATCTTTCTTCTAGCAAAAAAAAACAAAAAAAAAAAAAAACATATTCCACATTTTGTAGATAGGAGCTTGAAACCTCTTCGGTAGGGTTCTTTGATATGCTGAATTTGATGGTGTGACAAATTAAAATCGCCCTTTTTCTCCCCTTATTCGGGAATCAGATAAATTTTCTCAAGCTCCTTGCTTTTGATAGGTAACATTGCACTTAATGAATTTTGGATTTACAATGAATTTACACTTAAAAAATTGTATAACTCACAGCCCGTTCCTCAGGGACTATGGGGGTCATGTTCTCCCCAAAAGTATAGTTATTGGATCTTTTACCTATGCTGAATCAAATGGCTATCTAGAAAATTTGATCGTGGTATCTTTGGGGCAAAACAAAGCGTGGGAGAGGGGCTAGTTGCCATCCTATCCTTTATTCACTTAAAAAGAGCACAAGACCTTTTAATTTCCGTTCGAATGAGCTCTCTCCCAATCTCCTAGGACCACTGGCTCAATATGGTCACCTCTGAAAAAAAAAGAAGAAAACAACATATTTGTAATTAAGCATGAAAAGCCGATTGTTTTGATGTATCTATTGTTAGCAAAATTCCGTTTTCTACATTTTTGCTTACTATTAAGCCGAGTCGCTCCCTACTTACAGTTCGCTACCATGATCTGTCAGATGATGTCTTCAAAGATACATTGCCAGGGAAACAATACCTTTAGATTCAGCTTTACTACTGTTTTCGTTTGACAAAAGATTTTAGGACCCTCTAATCTTCTGTGTGAGAGAATTCTATCTATAGAGGTAGTTGTGCAAACTATGTTCCATTGAACTACTGGAGTTGGGTTCACATTGCCTATTTTAGGTTGGAAAGTCAACGCAAGACTTGTCCTTTTCTGGTGCGAGAAAAATACTACAGGCTATTTGTCTCTGTTTTCGGAATCTCCTACATCCACTGTAGCCGGAGCATGAAGTCTTACCATCTGCCAAAAAATGTCCGCAAAGCTCGGCATCAAGTATACCATCGTCAGCCGATATCTTGCCAGCTACGAAATTATCCACGGCCCTCGCTGATCTCGTCTAGAAAATTGGCTAATGCAATTCTTTGGGTTGGTGGGCTCTACAAACCCATGAACAAGGCGAAGACGATGTACTCCCTTCTGGATAACTTAGAACTTAAGTAAATCATTGTTTCAGCAGGATCTCTTCAAGAGAGCACCTCAAGACAAAATCTCTTCTAGCAAGGACATGTATCAATTGCTTTATCCACACTTTTATGCTTGCGAAGAAATAAACGAGCAATGATGCTCAAATACTCAGGCAATATGCTCATATGCTCAGGCAATGCAAATATGCTCAGGAGTTCGGAGAAGCACCTGAAGATTTTGCCTCTTTTTAACATTAAGTGTGGCTCAGGTTATGAATTTGCGAGAATAGGTTTCTGTAACAGTTCTTGTAAATAGTGGGCAGACCTTAAACACTACATTCTGGCATCAACAGCATGTCCGAGTTTGACGATGAATGTGGTGATTAGATTCTCTGCGTATTTTTGTAATTACCCGTTTCTGAACGAAAGCTCATAACGAGTCGTAACTACACGAAGCGTCTGAATCGACTCTTCGCCCTCCGATTCATCGACTCTTGGTCCTCCGCATCGACTCTTGATACTTCTAGTAGTCGCATGTCTGCGGTAATTTGTCTATCACCGGTTCTAAAATTTTAATTTTTTTTAGCCACCATGATTTCTGTTGATAGCATTTATATCCTTTTTGCACGTTCTTGAGGATTTACACCCAAGACGTTTTAGATGTTCATTTTAATTTTATCTTTGTCATCCCTTTGATTTTCCATAGTAGCTTTTTATTGAAGCTTTGGAACCCTGTAATGGCGTTCTAAAAGATAAATAAAGCAGAATAATTTTTCAAACAAAAATCAATTTGTTACAATAGATTTCTGCAGCATTGTATGTTTTAGTCTTGAAAAATAAGACCATTTACAGAATTTTTTTATTCAAACATTTGGAATTTCAATGACTTATCAACATCCCAGGATGAAAATCAATAGATGATCTCAAACATAAATAGACTTGTCGTATCAGCAGCAATATAACTGTTAATCTGTAAAGCACGACACATCTTAAACAGTCTTTTTTAATTATTCAAACGTTCACAATTTCTAGGATGAATCAGCAATCAAACAAAAAACCAACTTGTTACATCAGGAGCAATGAATATTTAAGCTTGAAAAAAGTTACATTCAAAGTATTTTTTTTTAATTATTCATACTTATAGAATTTCAATAACTCTTGAAACTTCCATGACAATCAATTAATTAACGGCGGGGTTTCCTTTAATCATCTTACACATGAATTTGCACAAAATGAAATATATCCTCCTCAATTGGCGGTTATGGTTCTCAGTGCGTAGAACCCTTAAGACCTGTATTACACCAACTAAGACGGGCTTTATACTTTCTAAGAAGCACCAAATGGACCATAATTAACATCAATGATCTAGGAATTCAGGTTAGACTTCAGACTTGGTCACTACCACTCAACTTGAGATTGTTCAACCTAGCAGGGGTCCACGAGTCAGGTATGTTTTTGGCCCGTACCCAGAAGTATTCATGAAAAATATGTTGTTAAAAACTCTTGAAGTAAAAAAAGAGGAGAACAGAAAAAAGAGAAAGGAAGAAGAACAGAAAAAGAAAAATTCGGTTAGAAAAATTTACAAGAAATACTTATTTAATTATCACTTTAAAATAGTTGATATTTAACTTAAAGAAAGTGGTACATTTCCTTGCTTAGTTCCCTAGACTGTAAAAAAAAAGTTTAAAAGACGTATAATTTTCGGATATATGTACAAAATTAACTATAAAAACAATTAAGCCACTTTGAAGTCAAATGCATGGTGGGTGGAAAAAGCCGAAAGGAAAAACTGCAACACAGGAAGAGATATGACTAAAAAGAATAAATCGATAGGCAGTTTTGGCAAACTTTGTTCTTTAATTAGAAATGAGCAATTTTACGATGCAAACAGAGCAGCTTGAGCATTCATTAGAATTTGTTCATGATCTACATCAATCTTAATCGGTCGGCCAGGTGACACGTAGGTCCCAAGTCTGTTAGGAGCTCCTGATATGGCTTTTATCAGACGGCTAAACGATCGTTTTTATGGAGCAAGGGACATATTTCTCTTGTACATGGCACATTCATTAAATACCCTTTTAAATTGCATTAATTGCAAAAAAATCATAATTTACAATAAATTCGCGTCTCAATACAAAGCAGTTTTCCCAGAAAACTATGTGCTGTATATTTCTCTCCCCCCCTCAATTTTTGTGTCCTTCCCCTCTAGATTCTGAAAACCACCTTTTTTGGTATTTTCATTGAAAAATACCCTTTTTGGGGATTTTCATTAGCCTATTTGAAATTAACAACTAAGCCCCTCCCCCTCGTGGCCTTCCAACAGCCAGCACTTTTTTGGCTGATCGTGAAGCCTCTGGAGCTCTGATTTTTCACAACAATATGTACACGTTCGTATTTTTGACTGAGATGAAGTATGAAAATGAGATGGTAAATATTTGGACTACAACATAGCCTCCTGTCCCCCGTTTGTGGCCGTTGTCAAGACTCCGTTCCACATAGTTGCAACAAGTCGAGCAACAAACAAAAGCTGCCGTCATTTGCAAAGAAAAAAGTCACTGTACCGGGATAAAACTAAATTTAGAAAATTGAGTCTAGGCTGATACGAAAGCAAGATGTTACAATAGAACAGACATCAAATAACACTGTTTTAATCGACCTTCTACTGTAATTTCTTGGTGTATGGCGAAAACCTTGCGCACTTCAAATTCTTTATAAATATGATTTAATGAGCTGAACTGACTATTGAAAAAGATGATTCGTAAAGTGATATTGCTAATAAATTATAACTGATAATTTAATGCTGTAATCGTAGGGGATACTTTATGTTCAGATGGACAATATATAACAATACGTCTTTTTTCGTATTAATTACATCCCTTCAACGTAAGACCTAACTCGTCTCGGACTTATGATGTAATTTTTACTGACATTTGGAGTTTAGTTAATACAAGGTTTTTATACGAACAAATAAACTTGCAAATGGGGATAAATCCATTTTTTAGACAGTGAAAAAACAGGTAGAAAAGTCCAGATATTTCGGTCACATATACAGCGACTGTCTTCACTACAAATACTGAAGACGGTCGCTGTATATGTGACCGAAATATCTGAACTTAAATACCTGTTTTTTCACTGTCTAAATAAATGGATTTATCCCCATTTGAAAGTTTATTTGCTTGTCTTAGAACGGCAGTGTGGTCTAAGAAAACAACACCTAATTTAAAGGTGTTATGTCACAAAAGGTTTTTATTTGAACGAAAAGTTTTTTTTGTCAGCAAAAAAGAAACTTCGCTGCGCGGCGGCAGTTTTTAGCGGCTGCTACAAAAAAAGGCATGGGTCTCAGCTATGCCCTAAGTTAAGAGCTTCAACCCCCCCCCCCCTCTCTGACCCAAAACCCCAAGAATCTACAAAGAGAGCAAAGTTTGGCAATATCTAGAAAAATATGAAAAAAAACTTTTTTCAAACCCTGGAAACCTCCCCCCTCCCAAAAAATGAGAGCCAAATCATCCCCACCTTAAAAGTGTCTAAGAGCCCCCTTGAATCCAGGAAAAAATTTCTATGTTCAGACCACTTCCATCCTCAAATGTAAAAAAGATTACCCAAAATGGCATTGCCCACCAAAATAGCAGGTAACCATCACAAAATCGAATCTTGGTTACACCAGTCTTGACATTTCTGATGCTGATAGCAACAGTTTCGAATATTCAACACAAAATTCCCCCTTAAATCAAACTTTAGAATCACGGATAAAAGGTATATAAGATAGATATCCAACTGACACATCCTGCAATGTTAAAAAAAGAGGAAATAAGTATTAGGCGTATTTTGAAGGTATTTGTCATGATGATACTGTATCAGGGAAGACAATGTTGCAATGTTTATTTAACAAACAGTTTATTAAAATGACCGAATCATGTTTACTAAGCAGCATCTATTAAAAGATTACAATTGATAATCTTCCTTAAAACTGATAAGTAATACCAAGAAAATTAATAGTTATTTCACAAGTCATTTTTATTTTTCTTGGATTTATTTCGTAAAGATTAATTGTTCAATTTAAGATTGCAACATTCAGGGAAAGACTTTTGACAGAAAATGAAAACAGATGAGCAAAAATAGCAAATTTATCAGTAACCAAAAAATTACTCAGTTGGATATCTGTATCATACACTTTCTGTCTGTGGTTAGGACAAAGGAACGATTGAAGTGACTTTTTTTAATATTGAGAAACTATCAGATATTTAGATTTTATCAAACATATCATGAAAGATTATGCATAATAAGTTATTCGTTCCTATGTCTCAATGTAAAAAAAAAAGTAAAATTATACATATTAGCAAATTTTGTGCGTTTTGTCAAGTTTTTTTGTACCCCTTTTCCCCCTCCGCGAACAAAAATCCTGGATACGACCCTTAGTTTGATAGAATAACAATAACTGAAGGTCGAGAATTCAAAAGCAGAATTTATATCCCATAAGTGTTTCTTACTTCGTGCTTTAAGCATGCCCAAAAACGGTGACCAGTTCTACAGCTTGAATCTGGAAAAACTGACAATAAACACGTGCCGCGACTGTCAAATTTAACTACATATATTTTTAAACTGTTACTTTTGATTTAAAATTAAGCAAAAGTGAATAAAACATGTTATTTACATATTTGTTTTTACTTCATTTGTTACAGTTTATCTGCTAATACATCTAGTTTGCACATCTAGTATATATGCCAATTTTGTTCTAAAGAGTGACGCTAGTGGGAAGAAAATTTTTGCAGAGTTTCGGATTCTATTTAAACATCTTATTACTTTAATTTGAAGGAAAAGAAAACACAAAAATGGGGTATGATTCCGCGGCTTTTTCGACAACTCCTGCATATGACTCTACAACTATTCCATGAGTTTCTTTTTTTTTCTTGGGCTTTCAAGTTCTACTTCGCCTTTAGCATATGGGCATATAGTCGCGTTGAGACAACTGCCACACTTAGGTCCAATGGGTAGACAAATTTGTTGTCCAAATCCGACAAGCAGCCAATTAATTTCACGCCATAAATCACGTGGCATCCATTCCTCAAGAGCTTTTCTTGTCTCCTCTGGAACCTTAGTCACTTTTGGAGTCCAGCCAAGTCTATTGGCTATCCGATGGACATGAGTATCCACACCTGAAATTCAATAACTATTATAGACTATTATCTACAGAGGGCTAAAGAAAACTGCACTCAAAAGTTATACAATTCCCATCTCAAACTAAATAGCAAACAGCGTGAAAAAAAAAAAAATACCAACTGTTTTATAACACAGAGAGCTTACTACAAAGAGGAAAAGAAAAATAAATTAAAAAGAGGTAGGTTAATTTAATGGAGGTTAATAGAGGTTTATAATGGTTAATAAAAAGTTTAATAGAGGTTAGTTTTGCAATAAAAATCGTGGGTACAAACAAGGCTAAGCCTTGGGTTGTGGGGGAATGTCCTCCTCAAAAAGATATTTTCTATCTGGAAATCAACTACGCTGAACAAAATGGCTATCTCAAAATTTTGATTGGACGTATTTGGGGGAATGATGGGCGTGGGGGGGCTAATTGCCCTCCAATCACTTTCGACTATTAAAAAGGGCACTAGCCACTCCAATTTCCAATTGAATGAGCCATTTTCGAAGTTTCTACGACGACTCCTTTGATACGAAGTGCCAGGGTATGGAGAAAAAAAAAAACAACACATTGTGCCCACATCGTTCTTTACTTAGGCAGCGCTAGCGCGCTGCCTATGATTTAGCATTCTCAAGATAAATGAGACAACCCGTATCTATACATATATTTTGGCCCCCCCACCACCTAGATTCTATGCTCCGAGATTTTGCATAAGGTCAGCAAACATAGAAAAAGGCCAAACATTAAACTTAGTCTTTTTTTTTTTTTTTTTTTTTTTTTTTTTTTTTTTTAATGTTTAGCATTGTCAAGATAAATGAGACAACCCGTATTTTATACATGTATTTTTGGCGATCCTTTTCCCCCTAGATTCTATGCCTCGATATTTTCCCTAAGGTCAATAAACAAAGAAAAAAAAATGCAACAATAAACTTAGTTTTTTCTTAATATTAATATTTAGGATTGTCAAGATAAATGAAACAACAGGAACTTATCTATGTATTTTTGGTCTGGATAAATGAGACAACCTGAAAACAAATCAGGGTACATCCAATCTTTTTTTTATGTGTACATGAGGAAGGGGGGGGGGGTTGGTGGGTTAAACATTTCTTTGAAAAGAGTTAATTAAAAAAAATTAACAGGAAATTTTAAGATTGGTATTAATTTTATGAGATAACGCTTCATAAAAATTCTATCCAAAGCCAAGTTTTAGCATTTTGACTGAAAAAAAAAAGAAAAAAAAGCCTTACCGATTCCAGTTAAGCTTCCCCAGGCTATGTCCATACAGAGATGTGCCATTTTAGGTCCGACCCCTGGAAGCATACACAATCCTGCCAAGTCTGGGGGAATATCCCCATCGTATTGATCGCGGAGTATTTCTGCTACTCTCTTCAAATACACGATTTTTTTCTGAGAACGATAAAATCAAAATAAATAGATTAGCTTAAAAAATGAAAGTGATAAACTGTGTCTAAAAGAATAAAAAAAGAAGAAGGAAGAGAAATTTAAACCTGGTATACAAAAGTCAAAGTTATTCGCGAGAAACGGCGTTTGGTCAATCTTGTTAACGATTAAATTAAAACAAAAACAGGGTTTTCCCAACTGGTAGTAAGAAGCAACTTTAAAACTTAGAACGAACAGAAATTATTTCGTATATGAGGGGTTACCTCCTCCTCAGTACCTTTCTCTTCATGCTAAAGTTTTTTAGCAATTGAAAAAAAAACCTTCTGATTCTAACTAAACGACCCTTGTGTTTCAGGAGTCTTTCCCAAGGAATTGGGACAACAAGTCGAACTTTAGCGTAAAGAGCGAGGTATTGAGGATGGGGCCGACCCTCTCATATACAAAATTTTTTTCTGTTCCTTTTTAGTTTTAATATTGCTTCTTACTTTCAGCTGAACAAAACTTGTAGTTAAAAATAAATCTTTGATAGTTTTTCAAATAATGCCGGCTCCCCTTCCATGGAAAATTGTCTCCCATCACAAAAAAATCCCACTCAGGAAAGTTCTTCCCGCTTAAAATACCCCCACATTTCTTGCGAACGATTCTACCGGAAAAATTCTCCTGAACATACTTTCATTTGAAAAAACACTATAATTTCTGATCAGTTATTTAAATCATACCGGAAATAGAAGTCCACGTAGAGTCGATTAATTTTAATTCGAGCATAAAAACGTAGATTATTACTTCAAACGAACTTGTAGGTGAAAAAAAAAAAAACAACAAACAATGGAAAACTAAAAATATCGTTCTTGTTAGTAGTAATCTATCTATATATTTGAACAGTACTTTTGAACGGTACTTTTGAACCGTGCTTGCATAATTTGTCTTATCTCTAGCATGCACAAGAATATGCAGTGTCGTTTGACGTACGCATTGTAAAAAGCGACCAATCCTTTACCTACAAAGTGGCCAAGCATGTTTTGAAACTATAGCCAAGGGTGTATAAGACAACCGGAATGGTTTTTGAGGCAACATCCGTTTTTTATGAGCCAATCAGAGACAGCGGAGGTTGCTCAATATACAATAACTTGATTGGTGATTGGATTCAAATAAAAGGAATGGTTTTCATTACAATTCATATTAGTAAGAGAATTGAATTCAGAGAGAATAGTTTATTTGAGAGGATACTAGTAGAGAAAATGAGTGGTGCATTTACATTATTGGAGATTAATGATGGAGCCGGCAGCAGCAGCAACGATATACGAGTACCAAATGTGGCTGTGGAAATAACCGGAGGCTGTAGACTATGCCTTGAATGGGACGATATGTATGCTAGATACGTAATATCATTAAGCAAATTTAAAATGGAGGAGCAACTATGTTTGGCTGCGAAACTGAATATTGTGCATATAAATAGACTTCGGGCAGCATTAGATGTGCTAGTGAAATATATTGAATGAGAACAAAATGCATCAGTGAATATTATTGTTGTAATTATGCTCAATAAAATTGTTTCTAAATCAAAGGTATTTTTCTTTCTATAGTAAACTAGCGTATATTTTTTAGAGTAGAAAAAATTCAGGTTAGTCTGAAGTTGGTTGTGAGAGTGTTAGGACTCTAAAAAATGGATAGATTTGAGAAAGAGCGAATCACGGGGAATCTAGTGCTTATGGAAAAGCGTTTGATTCTAGATGACGATTTTCTAGAGCTGTCTACTCAAAGGAAGATATTTTCTCAGGTAATGCTTGTCGATATAATGAAAACTGATTCTCCATCATTAGACTATGGTATGAAGCTTTTACGTCGTGGTCCAAATGCATTTACACAATTTATTGATATATTGATTACGACACGGCAAAATGATATTGTGGATATGCTTTTAAACATTAGTTTAGAAATTTAGGACTTTTTTCATGAGAAAGATGGCGTTCAAGGATGATTTACTCCTCTCTCTCTCTCTCTATCCCAGTCAATTTGTTGTTGTTGGTAGTTCAGTTTCATTGTGGCAGTGAGAGTGTCAACACATTAAAAAATGTTCCATACATGTCCACTATGTATGTACACACTGGGCAGCTGGTCATCATGTGAGAATTGCACAATGATTGATGAGTATGATGAAAAGTGTAGATTGTGGAACCCGTGTAAATTGCATAGAGGATATGCTGTACAAATTAAAGGTTGTAATTCCTGTCTTGAAGAGGTGTGTGACTCTCATACTAGAGGGAACCTATGCTCCAATTGCCACTATGATAAATGCAATCAATGGGAGAATACATATCCCGGTATGATTGGAAAGAATCCTAACCGTGATTTTAGTTTATTGCTACGAGATTGGTATCGTCGTGGTTTTAGATTGTTCTGGGAGGAGGAGCCGGGTCAGCGATTCAACTATTGGAACAACAAAAGAATATGGTTTCTACGTCATCGTTGTGAAGACAATGGGTGTTATGATTATAAGCCCACTGATTTTTATTTGGCTGTGACGGAGTGTGATTCGACACTTGAGGACACTGTTTGTGAAATTGCTTCAAATAAGCAAATTGAAACATGTGAATTCTATAGAATGAATGAGAATAGTATCATTGACTATACGAAGAGATATGACAAGAGTGAAGTTACACTCTACTGTAGAAAATGTGACCCTGACATTGCAGTACATCAGGATCAATATACTGTGAATACGGATAATCTACCTGCATTAGTTGTTGTCGACAAATACCTATACCTAGTAGAAGATGAAATCTAAAGAGTAGAAAAGTCGTTTTTTATCATGTATATAAATTTTTATTATTTATTAATAAACAATTTCACATACATTTTTAGAACATTTTATTCGTAGGGCGCTAAAATCAATATCAAATATGCTTGTAAGTATATTTTCCACTAGAAAGTCGTTCAATCGAGGTAAGTCAACGTAGATGTCGAGAAACTGCTTGTAGGTATAGCCACGACATCTGAACATGAAAAAGAGTAGTGCATGAAAGCCACATGTCTTAGTCGTTAAATCCTGTACTCTTCGTTGATTTTGAATGATAGTTTTTCCACTGCTTTCAATAAAGTTGCTGATGTATGGAGTGTAGAATTTATACGATAGGCCAAGAGGATCAAAAAATTCAATATTCTTCGCTGTTTGAAAGATGCATAGCCAATGGCATGTCTTCAAAGTCGATGGAGTGCTATTAACAATGATTAGGGTATTGTTAACACTTGGAATTTTTTCAATGAAGTCCGATGGTATGCAATAGGACTTGTACTGGGACGTGTATGGATCCATACTAAATACGTTGATTATTTGATTTGTGTTCATGGTGCTAGGTCTAGTAGAACACTGCCGTCGGGTGTGCTTTCCCAATAGGTTTCAAACTGACTCAATGATATTAGCGTGATACTCTCAGTCAAAGCATCGGCAAATGTACACTCTAAACGTACATTCCCTGTTCGTACTATGCTCATATCCTGAGTCCCCGACAAGTCCAAAACAATTACCCCATGATTTTTTGAAAACATTGAATCGGTTATTCCATTTTCAAATAGTTGAGAGTCATGATCTAGGGATTGCATGGTCAACTCGTACAGAGTTCTATAGGATTTTTTGTCAAAAGATAGAGTGTACAGTGGAATACCATTCACTTTGCACACAAGGCTAGATAGACCGAAAAAATTAAAATCATGGGGGGATTCAGTCCAGGATCCAACGGCACTGCCACTCTTCACAAAGGCCAAAGCCAATTTTGATGGGATTTTTCCATTGATAAATGAAGAATCGGTATAGCTACGAGAGCCGGTGGCAATGTGACGTTGATTAGTGATCGTATGGGGGACAAGAAGTTTAATGTTGTTGCCATTGGCTCTTAGCTTTTCCACTGCCAATGCACCAGAGCTCATAACCTGTTGTTTTCGAACGTGGAGAATTGCCGATGTGATAATGACATTTGCATCGGGTGCTGCAGGAAGTGTTTTTCTCAAAATGAAATTCGATGGGGCCAGTTGCAACTTTATGTCAATCTTGAAATTGGGGGGCAGCCATTGAGATATATTGAATATCTCATGATTTAATTTTCCAACCAGATGATACTCCTGGCTCACTGCAGTAGTCAACTCACCGTCAGTATCAACACCTGATCGATATTCATAACCCAATGATTGTCCTCTCAACTCCATGTATGCCTTTGTTGTCATCATCATGAATTGTATGTAGCTTGCATAGTTGGATAAATTATTGCTAGTGCTCACCAATGTTCCATTAATAAATACATTAATTTGTTTGAACAGATTGTGTAGAATACAGTTTTCGTAGGAGAGACCATCGGCAACAGTTGGAGTTGTATTATCCGACTTTTTCTTCACCGCAACATTTAAATCAATAAATGTTGATGACAAATCAATGAAATAGTCTTCATTGGAAAATATTTGAAAGTGTATATTTTCCGAGAGGGGTTGTTGGAGATGAAATTATTCATAATAGCCATACTTGAGAGTGACATCAACATTTTCAGCATTGAACAGATTCAATGAGAAACTGATTGATGGATGTGATTCCTTGTGGGGGAGATAAGTCATCTTAAGAGATGAAATCCTTCTTTGATCTAACAGTCTTTTTCTTTTTCTTCTTCTGCTTATTGGTCTTCCTTGTTTTATTCCTCAAAGTCCTTGTTGATGTCCTTCGCTTCCCGCCGGGTTGGAGGGTGGAGACTGATGAGTGAATGACGCGCACGCATCCTTTTCAATCCCTCCCCATTTTGCCGAGATTTTAATTGCTCACCAACGGCTCTTGCTGAAGATCTAATATTTTCCTTAACACTCTCGTTGAAATTCTTGCCCGACCCCCAGTCCTGTAGTGTTGAGGCAGCAAAATTTGATGCAGCAGGTACAAGATATTTTCTGGCAAGGGGTAGTGCAGAACGAAATAGCCTAGCAAACCAGCTACCAAGACCATAGCCAGACATTGTAGTACGCCCCTTGTAGTAGTCCAATCCATTGCGTATTTGACGTGGACTCAGAGCACCAACATAGCAATCGATATCGGGACAGACAAATGGAATTCTTCTATTGTTCATTTTAGATGGTGTTGGTGACGTCGACAATGGGTCGAAAATGACATGTAATCACTGCTAAGCCTTTTGTTATTGCTAGAGGATCACCGAATTCACTTCTTAGTGTTAACTGACAGAGTTCCAAATACGAAGTGTTTACAGGAACATACTGAAGATGCTTTATATTATAGTGATGAACAAGTTCATGAGTTGTTTTTCGTTCAAGAACACGTAGGAGGGGGACATTTGAATTACCAACTCTCGATGTTTCCACAAAGGATGCATAGAGAAATATGCAAGAGTCCGAGGCGAAACCAGGTGGATAATCAGCAAAAATAACTTGATCCCTCCGTAAACGGTGCCAGCATTTTTCCCATTGATCATATTCTGTTTAAAGCCAAGAACGTCTCTCAGATTATCATTGAGAAGAATTATTTCAGTGTCAACAGGTGAGGTAATGTAAATCCTATCGTGTTCCATTGAATAATTAAAATGGAATGTACCATTCCTACGATATGAGATTTTTCTATTGATTGTACAACACAAATCTGTCATATTATCGTATTCAATATATTTCAATTTAACATGTGGATATTCGCTAGATTTAAGTGCTTAAACCCATTCATAGTCGACAAAAAGTGACCAATCGAATGGTATAACTTTTATATCATACACACGATCCTTTCTCAGGATGTCATAGGTATTTTTGAGAATACAGTCGACAAGAGCCACTTCATACGCACCGTCAAATTTTATGGCGGGGGAGAGTTTTGTCCAAAAATCACTTGTCTTATTCTAGTCATTGTAGAGAGGATCGGAAACGTTGGACATAAATGTTACATAGAAATCATTGGGCATTGTCAATATCTTCAACACCGATCCAAGAATCAAAACCAGAGTTGTATCCTAGCCACCGAACAAGTAACTGTTTCCTACCCCTGCGCGTACGAATCTTTAATATCTATTCAATTTGATAGATTTCACTATTATTTTTAACCTTTTGTATTTCATAGTCATAAAAGCCGCCGAAAATCTCTTCATCTTTGGTATCGCACAAACGATAAGTTATGGGTTTAGTGTCTAGGATTTTTGCCACTTTAAAAAGTTCTGTGGACCACAAGTAATTTCCCTTTTCAAAAACATTAGTTGTTCTATTAATTCGAACAGTATCACCAACATTGAATTTATTTTTCTTCTTGACAATCGTTTCATTGGAATATTGTTTAAGAAAGGTGTCAATTGTATCATGATCAGAATGATGAACTTCCGTTGGGGTTGAGTTGGACAATGATCGATGAGGTCGTTGATTATAGATCAACATGATTTTATCTAAATCATGAATAAAAGCCGGTGTATTTTTCAATGTACAATATCTTGAAATTAAAAGCCGAATAATTCTTATCAATCGTTCGGCCAATGCAGCCTTTATAGGACTATGACTATGGTAGAGCAGTGTATTATATTTCACTAGTACTTTTGCAACATGGGGATTAACAAATTCACTACCGCGACCCGTTTGAATTTTTTTTTATACGAATCCTGTTCGAAAATACTTTCTATAGCCTGAGCAACTTCAACCCCTCTCTTTGATTGCAATGGAATTGCATAAGCATAACGACTATAAACACTGATTACAAGTAGAATGTACTAGTACGGTGTATTGTGACGTTGTTGAATCTCATCTAGAGTTAGCAGATCTGCTTGCATTATATGCAACGGGAAAAAGGCTTTAGTTTTTCGATAATGATTAACACGAAGTCTATGATCTCTATGTAGAGTGTAACTTGATTCATTTTGTAGATAGTCTTGTACACTTTTAGTGTGAACACCAGTGACTTGGGAAAGAGTGGTGGGGGGAACTTAAACACCCCAACTCACCAATATTTTCATAAACACCTTTCAGAACTTCAACCATTTTGAACGTAAACACGTAGTGTAACGTCCTCTACCCTTTTGTATACTAGTTGTGGTTGGTGATGGGGGTGATGATGACTTGATACGTTTTCGCTTTTGCCTAGCTATCAATGGTGTGCTCCTCCTTACCACCATTGTCAAGTTTCCACTAGGTGTGCTAGTATTTTCCAAGATTGATTTAAATCTTCTTCTTCTTCTTCTTCCTCTTCATATTTTAATGGTGTTGTTGATGATGCTGATGTATGTTCATTTAATTTTTTTAGAATTTGTCTATTGCTAATAAGACTTTTGGGGAAGTTTAACGTATTTAGAAAGTTGTATAGATGAGCGTCAAATGACAATAGTCCTTTACGATTTGTAACCATATCATAGATTAAATCAAGTAGATTATAGCTCTTGCCCTGAATTATAATCTCTTTCCCATTGCCATCATCTTGAATATGATCTTGACCACTTTCCATGAGATAGGTTAGGAGTAGTTTACTTTGTTCACGATATGAGTGGGGCATTAGATTTCCAATTTTCAATACAATTGAATCCAATTCCTCCTTCTTTAATTGTGTTCCAGCAGCAGAATCCTGAGGAGATGATTCTTTTTTGTGATCAATACCACTGGCCTTCGCACGATAGGGCTTATGTTTGTCCACTCGTCGAAGTGCATCTTGAACTAAAAGCAGTTTTTTATCATCCTCAATATTCTCGTTGTCAATGAATTTACTCAGATTGTTCTCAAAGTGTTCCACGGGTGAGAGAGCGAGTTCTATTGGAGTCAATTTATAGGGTTTTGCCATTCTCGCTCTAGAGAAAACTGTTTACAAGTCCTGCAATTATTGGCAGTAAAAGTGTGAAAAAGCTACCGCCCGCCTGAAGAAGTCGTTTCTTTTTAAAATTCTTCCCTTTCTTTTTGGAGGCCAATGTACGTACAATGGAACGATGTTGCTTTGCCTGTTGCTTAACTACTTCTGGCAGTTGAACATTACCCTCGGTCAAATTTAAACAAAGTTCAGATACTAGATTAATGAAATCATTGTCAATACCATGTTTGAGTATGGCTTTCCTAAGCGAGGGTTTTTAAGTGCTTAGAACTGAAAATAAATGTCAATTTTTAGTGTTTAGTAGCAACTAATAGCCTTTTTTAGTGTTCACGGGGAGATATACTGTGATTTCATTGTCAAAAATATCTGTGACTACACGCAGATCCTCGGGTGTATTTTGATTAAGATCCAATAGGATATAGCCATAGGGTTTATTAGTTGCCTGATTGTATGCTGAGAGCAGAAATTTAGGGGCACAGGGGTATATCTGTTTATTGAGAGTTATTAGCGAGCTAGAATCACGAACAACTCTGTAGATGATATAGTAGGTGCAGTTCAATGCAAGTGTTCGCATACATTTGCTCTGATGAAAGAGATTGTGTAGAACCAGAGTAACGGAAATCTGTTCATGATGAGAGCGAACAGTGAACAGTTGTAGCATTTCCTGAGACCATTGTTCAATAAATTCAGCCAGATCGTCAATAATCAGCCAAGGGTTTGGTTCAATAATGCTGAAAACATCAAATCCCTGTATGAATTGTATCTGCACCAACCCCGTCGTGGCAATTGCTTTTATTTTATCGTATGACTCCTGCCAAATACTGTAACAATAGTAGATTTTTTCGGCTTTTCCACAAACATTTTATCGCAATTTTTAATTATTTTAGTTAGGAGTGTTGTTTTGTCTGACATTGACGGTCCATACAGATTCGATCTCAATGGTGTTTTAAATTGATACATGTTCCCTTCAACAGTTCACCTAGACAACTAACTGTAGACTATAGCTGTCTAATGACTAAATAATTTCCCTACTACTACTCCGTTCAAGAATAATGAGAAGAAGAAGACGAATAAAGAATCATATTTTCTTTTATTATACATAAAAAAGTAACAACACTTAAAAAATACTACATTGAAAAAAGCACACTAAACATGAAAAAATACACTTTCTTTTTAATTTATAATAAAAAATACAACATTTACATAGGCACTAGAAAAAACACTTTAATAAATATACTTTTTTTTATTTATACAACATTTAATGAATAATGCACTTAAAATAATATCACTTTTGTTTACAGCATTTTAAATGGGGCCCCCCCCCCCCGGGGGGCGGCCGCTGCGGCAGCCGGGAGGCGGGCCCGCTAAGGCGGGCCGGGAAGCGCCGCGGGAAGTGACGCGGGGCCCACTGCGGCGGGCCGGGGGCCGGCATTAAATAGTGGGAATTGATCTGCCTTGCACACACACAAACACATTGGAAATTGTTTGTGATAAAAAAAAGAATTTAAAAACACCCATTACACAAAAAACCCTCCCACCCAATTTGTTTTTTAAATGAATTTAAGTTAATTTTTCTAGACCGAGTTGTTTTCTGTACTCTATACATTCAACTCGGTCTGAGATTAAATAGTGACCGTGTGGTAGTACCTCCACACCATCCTCAAGTACATAGACTTTGTCCGATATGGCCGACATGGCGTTTTTCTCAACTCTAACTATGTAGTTTTTAAATTGTAAAGAGCGAATCGCCATGACTTTCGCTCTTGGGACTAAACTACGTTCCACACAGTTTCTATACACACTCATGTCGAAATTATTTTTTACAAAGTGTGTAGGTACCCCCTTGCAAACTTATTTGATATCCTTATGCGTTTCCACACAGTATACCTTTGGTCCAGGAAACACACCACTGGATATCAGATTGCTACCCGTTTCAGATTTTAAAATTAACAATTGATTTGGGGCCTGGCGTTTCACTAGCTCTGGGTAGCGGGATTAATCCCAATTAGTGTAGTCCATTCGTGAGCTAATGTACTCACCATTTTCCAAATCATTCAATAGATTTTCAGTTTTGACTTTTAACAGGAGTGAACCAGTGTCCCCGTAATACACTTGAACTTGTCCCTCAATCGGCCACTGTACCATGCATACATTATAATAAAATGACAACATGAGTTTCTTAGCTATTTCAGTTATTGCACTCCCGCCTGCAATATTTTCATTTAAAACAATGTTTCTTTTCTTGCGGTGTAGGAGCACCATATCAGAGTCTATGATTGTAAACGATGTGAAGTTTGGATCCGCAATGATTCGAGCAAAATCTTTGGGATTGGTTACAATGTCACATCGACTTCTGTTTCGTACGCTTTCGCACATTTTACCGAAAGCTGAGTTCAAAATGAGTTTACAGACTTCTTTTTCAACTTTCGTTTTCGCTTGTGAACGCTTACTGACAAAGGTGTGAATAAACGTTTTCATGTAAGGCTTTTGATCAAATTGGAGGGCTCTATGAATCTTTGTGACCTTGAAACCATTGGACACCATCCATTTCAATAGCACGCGATGAACAACGATATTCTGTTTCGGGTTGAGGTCGACAATTAGTTTTTGTTTTGAAGGTACCCAGTGCATACCCCCATCCTCTACTAAAGATAAATTGTAGGGGCTCAGAGAGTCCCTACCCACCGGTCTATTTATGCACGGAAAAACAAAGTCTTTTTACCGAGTCATGGATTTCCATGGGTATTTCACCGTCAATTTCAAAAAACCATCCCTGTGCCCCATTCTCCTCAACACTAGCAATGTCGGGGAAATTCGAAGCACACGGATTGTCAAGCCATTTATAATTGCCACACGGCAAACAGTAGTGAGACATTGCCGATGGGTAAAGAGAATTCATATCCAAAAAAAACCGCGCCCGACTTTTCATCGGTGTGCTGTCCGGTCGGATCAGTTTTCATGATACAGTCCCCGTGAAAAACATATCCACCCCTCATTAATCTCTCTACAAACAGATGCTGATCCACATCGGTGATCAGACCTATTTCTTCTTTGCTGATTTTAAGTATCAAGTCCATCACCAGATGAGGAGTGGAAAAATAATAACCTAAATCCAACCCAAATCCCCATAGATTTTATCCGTATTTTTGCACACAATGTCCAGAAGAGTGAGTATGTCACTAGCCAAGTATAGTTTACAATAATCCCACCCATTTTTACATCCGCCCTTTGCCCAAACCCTCTTAGCAAATTCGTAGTCGCTAGTGGTGCACTCACTCTCAGTAAGAGAATTGTAAAAAGCTTCAATGGGCGGTAGTGACACCTCATCTAGCCTCGAGCCAGAGTTGTAATAATCATATGGATATATACCCATACACGTTAATAAATCATACATTTCATCATCAGGGAAGCGCTGTTTGAGGAGGGGGAAGCTATCAAAATTGTCACTTTTCTGTACCTGAATCAATTGACTTAAAGATTTGGGGAAGAAGCTGAAAGAGTCTAAAAAATGGATTTTATTCAGGCACGTGTTACTCTTGTCAACTGTTTTCCACATGACTTCTAGCAGCAGTAGCTTCTCCGATGATTTGGGTATGGTATTATATGAAAAAGAACCATCTATCCATGCGTCATCTACAACTCCACCCTTGGCAATGCGGGCCAACGCCGGTAGAAAAAACTTTAAGTCGTAATTGGAATTGTGTATAAAAACAGGTACGAAATATTGCTGTCTAACGTTTAAATTGCACGACTGATGTGCTACCCCCCTAAAGTTACTCCCCCCGATGTAATTTCCTGCCACAAATGATCATGGTCGATCACCTTCCTCCTCCCCCCATTCCCAACACCATCATCAAATTCTCCCTTGCAAACCCAACACATTTTACGATTTTTAATAGCCGTTATGTCATCTGGTGATAGGAGCATAGGATAGTTTGTGTAACGAAGGCGCGAAATTGCACCGTTCGCCGTTTTGATTAGACTGACCAATACCGAGCGCATGCAGTCTTCACCGTCACCCAACATCTCAACTACATCCAGCACTTGCATGGTATTATTGGAATCTCGTTGCGCGTGACCGTAAGAGACCCCTATGGCTTCATGTATTTTAACACGATTTGAATTTGACGAATCGTACACGTCTGTCAGTTTCGCTTCGCAGTCCAAAGCGATCTTATTGCTCTGCAGCAGCGTGTTTTGGAAATTTTTAAAACGTAAGATCGCTCTATCTCCGCTTACCGTCTCCACAGCCTGGTATCCATGACGTTTACAGTGTTTCATGTGATGCTTTAACTTTAAATCAGTCCAAAATCTTGAGAGGCATGTTGGAAAGTAATAACATACACCCCCACATTTTTTACCCTCACATAGCTTTTGTAGGGTTTGTATTGTTGGGGGGGGGGCTATGCCCCTAAATTTGAATTTACTAGTGGGGTGCTAAAATGATTTTATTTGGAAATAAATTAAGAAATTTACTAAGCTGTACTCACATTATAAATTGATGTATCCATAACTTCAATGTCAATAATATTTAGTGCACTATCCATGATATGTTAAATCACTATGAAAATTTAATCGTAAGGTATGAGCATTTTATAGAAAATCTCAAGGACGAATAAAAAATCATTCCTTTTATTTACAACCAATCACCAGTCGAGTTATCATATATTGAGCAACCTCCGATGTCTCTGATTGGACCCCCTAAAAAACGGATGTTGCCTCAAATAACAGTCTGGTTGAGTTATATAATTTCGACTATACTCTCAAATCATGTTGGACCAGTTTATAGATTGCCAGCTATTTTTTTTAAAAATGTCCACGTGAAGCTATGCTGCACATTCTTGTGCAATTCATATCAATAACAAAAAACCAGTCTGATTATCTTATACACCCTTGACTATAGTTTCAAAACGTGTTTGAGCACTTTGTAGGTAAAGGATTGGTCGCTTTTTACAATGCGTCGGTCAAACGACACTGCATATTCTTGTGCATGCTAGAGATAAGACAAATTATGCAAGCACGGTTCAAAAGTACCGTTCAAAAGTACTGTTCAAATATATAGATAGATTACTACTCTTGTTTAGTGAACCTCAATCGATAAAACTCAAATTATTAAACTCAAAGAATTTCGCTAAGGTTTATTCGTCCTTAGATTATTTGAGACTTTTACATACGTTGGTTTTGTTGATTTGTCAGAAACTCGCTTAAGTTAGTTAATTTCAACTTTAAACAAAAACCGCGGATTCTGGCTGCAGACAAACTTGTAGGGAAAAAATTGTATGAAATGTATAACTACAAAAATAATTCCATGAAAAGGTAACAATGATTCATTAAGGGGGTTTAAGCTTGACGACATGCATGCTGGTCTTAGTTTCGGTTTTAGATCATTTATTGGAAATTATCAATGAAGTACCCAAATAAAGATTCATATGCCTTCCACGTGTTATTTATTTCTTATTCCCCCAGCCGTTCAGGACAGAACGGATGGTCTGAAAAACTTGGGAGGAGGCTCATTCGACTGGAAAGTTCTACTATCTTCAAGATTCAAAAGTGAAAAGAGGGAAACCAGCACTCCTTCTATACATTTTTAGCTACCTAGCCCTCTGTAACCCCAAGACATCTAGTCAAACTTATGAAAAGGCCACTTTGTATAGAATGGTCGAGTAAATATGCTTCTGGAGATGAAGAACCGTAAATTGCGCAAGTTGTAGTGGAAAACCGGGGTATGTCTGATCTTGGGTAGGAAGTAGCTCGAAGCTTTCAGGGATCGTTCTGTTGGTCAAAAGGACACTGTTTGTGGGAGAGGTGCTTTAACGGCTAGGAAACGGGCCGACAAACTTTTTATCACTGTACCCCTGGGAAATTACAGCCAGATTCCCTATCCACTTTCCCTATCGGATTAAAAATTATATCCGTAAGTCCTTTGGATGAGGGAATCCCAATGCAGAAGGAAGAATAGAAAAATATATTTGCTCTCCTCTAAAAGGGGTCGGGGCCTGACAAAGGGCCCAAACGATGGTTTTCCCTTACAAATCAGGGTGGAAGGGGTAATCGTAAGAGCTTGGGAGGGGGCTCATTAGCTTAGGAATTAAAAATTCAAGTGCCCTTTTCAAGATCTGAAAGTGATTGGAGGGCTATCAGCCTCCCTCCTGTGCTTTTTCTGCGACTCAGTTACTTTCTACTTTCTTCTACCCCTGTGACCAATGATATCAGACGAAATTTTGAGATAGATATTTTGTTCAGAAACGTCAAGAGGCCTAAAACAAATGCCCCCGGAGCCAGAATCACCCTTAAAGCCCCTTGGGGAAATGTCCAAAATTATATGAATTACCCGTTGTTCACAGACATATTTTAGCAGAAAATACAGCCATATTTCGACCTGGTTTTCCGATCAGCTCGAAGCTGTTAGAAATTAATTTAAAAAACAAAGTTTTTCCGAGGGAAGTAAAGAGCGAAGCTGAAACTTAAAACGGACAAAAATTATTACTTCATAGCCTATCTAATATATATATCAATAAAACTAGTAAAATAAACGAACCAATTATGTGTCCCTGTGCTTATAGGATTATAGAAAAATAGCGCTTTACTGAAAACACAAAAGTAAAGTACAAAAAACAGGAATATTGACTTGGGAGTAAAAAATGAGTATGTAGCCTGTCAACAATAAACAAATCTATTAAGCTTTTCATAGTCTTACACCAGATGTGGCATCAGTAACTTTCAGCATACAATTAAAATTATCTTAAAAACGTAAGCGTAAAATTAAGTATTTTTTTAATACCTCCGAAGTAACTGAACAACTTACATAATTATTGGATTGATTTATCAGCTGGCATTTTGGTCTCGCCAGCTATAATACCAATAGTGATATACAGTCTTAAATTGTAAGAAATATGCTTTAATTGAAATGAAGATCAAATAAGACATAATATGAACTCTGGAAATCCGATTATTTCTCTCTATACAACAGCGAATTTCAAGCTATGATACAAATTCTAAAGCTAGCGTAAAGCTCTAATACTATCAAGATGGCTTTACATCGAACTTGTGTACAAATTAATCATGACATTTCCTTTTCAGAACCAAAACGAGGGCCAGTCATTGAACTGAGCCATTGTGCATAAGTGATAACAAATTAAACGTAAAAAAAGCAACAATCCTGAAATGGATTGTTGGACACAGAAATATTGGATTGATTTATCAAGCAGCATTTTGGTTTCGCCAGCTATAATACCAATAGTGGGTAATATACAGTCTTAAATTGTAAGAAATTTGCTTTAGTATCACTTGAAATGAAGATCAAATAAGACAATATGGACTCTGGAAATCTGATTATTTCTCTCTATACAACAGTGAATTTCAAGCTATGATATACATTCTAAAGCTAGTCTTTATTCCTAATTCTATCAACATGGCTTTACTTCGAACTTGTGTATAAACTAATCATGACATGTCCTTTTCAGAACCAAAAAGAGAGCCAGTCATTGAACTGCGCCATTGTGCAAAAGTATACCAAATTAAACGTAAAAAAATAAAGCAAAATCCTAAAATGGATTGTTGCTTCATCTTAAAAGGGATAGATCCTAAAAAAGATTGATAATATTTTTATTCTCTAAAAAGTGTCCTAAATTGGTCTGCTTTCACTATACCAAAACTTCTATATTATTTTGTGTTTTCAGTAAAGCGCTAGTTTTGTATAATCCTAAAAGCATAGGGAAACGTAATTAGTTGATTTTTTTTGTGCTGTTTTTATTGATATATATTAAATAGGCTGTGAAGTAATAATTTTTGTCCGTTTTGAGTTTCAACTTTGCTCTTCTCTTCCCTTGGAAAACCTTTGTTATTTTAAACTAATCTTTGTTCGTTTTGACTAAAATTTAATGTAGAAACAACGCTGCCATGATCTTTTTATTAACACAGAATAATGTGTGTTCGTTTTAAGTTTTAATGACACTTCTTAGTTTCAGTTGAAAACTTATTTTAAATATAATTTCTAATTATCACCGATCTAGGGGAGATATGACACATCTAGAAAACACTCCAAACAACCTTGACAACAAAGAAAATTTTTCAGTCTATAACATAAAGTTCATTATCCATACTTCACAAAAAACTACATTTTTTTCAGGAATGTTTGTTTTTCGATGAGCAAAAAGCTGTTTTTACTCGGCCGACTTCGCCTGAAAAAGCCATAATGAAGACAGGGCTTTATAAATCACCTACTAACTAGCAGAAACTGAAAGCATACTGTAACAAAATAGAGCTGTTTAAGGGCTCATTTAAAAGTTTATATTTATACATAATCGCTTTTTATAAATTTGACTTGATAGCACATTCCCACAAGGTGCACTTTCGGTTGTTTCCCCAACTTTTTTAAATGAAACAAGTGCCTTTTCCAATTAAATGACCAAAAAAAAGTTTTTTCAAAATCTAGGCAAGAGCAAAAAACTAAGGGGGCAAGGACGTCTCTTCCTCTCAATTAACTAAAAAAAAACAGTTTTTTTTAACTGAAAGTAAGGAGCGACATTAAAACTTTAAACGAACAGAAATTATTCCGTATATGAAATGGGCTGTCCCCTCCTCAACGCCTCGCTCTTTACGCTAAAGTTTTTATTGTTTAAAAAAATAGAGTTGTGAGAAAGTCAAACTTTAGCGTAAAGAGCGAGGCGTTGAGGAGAGGACAGCCCCTTTCATATACGGAATAATTTCTGTTCGTTTTAAGTTTTGATGTCGCTCCTTACTTTCAGTTAAAAAAAACTTGTTTTTTTAGTTAATTTCTGAACGTTTTTGAATTAATGCAGCTTTGATTTTGGCTCAACGTAAATGAATAATTAAAACGAAATTCGCATATTAATTTTCCTTTTTTTGGCTAATTGGCTTTCTCGAAATTTTGTACTGACGTAACTTACGAATTAACTTACGTAACGAATTTCTATATTCGTATGTTTTTATTACGTATATTAGGGAGTTCGCTCCCTAGTCAATACCTCGCTCTTTACACTAAAGTTCGAATTTTGTTCAAATCACAAACCCCTGAATCACAAAGGCCGGTTAATTAGAATAGATAGCTCTTTTGAAAGTACTAAAAACATTTTAGCGTAAAGTGCGAGGTATTGACTAGGGGGCGAACCCCCTCACATACATAATAATTTCTCTTCGTTTTAAGTTTTAATGTTGCTTCTTACTTTCAGTTGAAAAGAAACTTGTTTTTTTATTTAATTTCTGATCGTTTTTTAAATAATGTTGGGAAATCTGGCGCCCCCTTCTTAGAAATGTCCCTTTCCCCAAGGAAATATACTCCATGGGAAGATCCTCCCCCGTAACCCCTAATCTGACCCCTCCTCCAACTAGAAAAAATTCCTCCTGAAAACGCCAGTATACTTCCCAATAACTAATACTATATGTAAACAATAGGCGAAGTTTATAACTTGCAGCCCTTCCCCCGGGAACAGTAGGGGATCAAGTCGTCCTCAAAGACATATTAATTAGATTTTCGACTTTGCTGAACAAAATGGCTATTTCAAAATTTTGATTGGGTGACTTTGGGAAAAAATGAGCGTGGGAGGGGACCAAGTTGCCCTCTAATTTTGTTGGTCACTTAAAAAGGGTACTAAAACTTTTAATTTCCGTTCGAATTAGCCCTCTCAAGATATTCTAGGACTACTGGATCGATATAATCACCTTTGAAAAAAAAAAAAAAAAAAAAAAAAAAAAAAAAAAAAAAAAAAAACACGCATCCGTGATTTTTCTTCTGGCAAAAAATACAAAATTCCACATTTTTGCAGATAGGAGCTTGAATATTCTAAAGTAGGGTTCCCTGATACGCTGAACCTGATGGTGTGATTTTCATTAAAGTTGTGTGACTTTTAGGGGTTGTTTCCCCCTTTTTCGAAAATAAGGCAAACTTTCTCAGGCGCGTAACTTTTGATGGGTAAAACAGAACTTACGAAACTTATATATTTGAAATCAGCATAAAAATCTGATTCTTCTGATGTATCTATTGGTATCAAAATTCCGTTTTTTAGAGTTTCGGTTACTGTTGAGCCGGGTTGCACCTTACTGACAGTTCGTTACCGCGAACTGTTTGCTTACCGCTGGTAGAACTAGCAAACAGGCTTTATCGCAGAGCAAAGTTTGAAGGTTCAATTCAAAACTGTTGATCAATCAAGCTTAATTTTTGGTAGATTTTTAGTTGAAAAGTTTTAGTTTTAGCTACTTTGTTTTCGCAATAATCTTTAACTTTTAAGATGAGTAGGCGATTTATGCAACTTACTAAGACAGTCTGGAGGGGGTGTATATATGAGGGGTTCTTATAAACCTCCAGTTAAGGGCTTTGGACCATAATTATTGCGATGGTACAGTTTTATGCTTCCAAACTCTTCCACTTAAGAAATGGTACCAAAAGTTCCGTTTGTAGTGCAGCTATATGGTACTTTTGGATGGTAAAATTGATAAAAAGCACGTAGATATGAATAATAGGTTTAAAATCAGCCTTTCCGGGATATACCTTAAAAAACGAGTGCATCACGTTTGCAAAAATAGTGGATTATCTGAAAAGTAATCATAAGAAGAGACAAACCATGATTGAAAAAAAACCAAGTCTGGGGGGGAGTATATGTGAGGGGTTCTGATAAACCTCCAGTTAATAAGCCCTCCCGGGATATGCCTTAAAAAATGAGTGCATCACGTTTGCAAAAATAGTGGATTATCTAAAAAGTAATCATCAGAAGGGACAAACCATGATTGAAAAAAAAAAATCCAAAGCTGGAATCCAACGCATGTTAATCTAACTTGAAGTCCAGCGCTGTACTGACAGAACCACGCCTCTAATAATATTATTTGATATATTGGTGTTTGTAGGACTTTAATTGCGTAGCTTATTAAGGGGGTTTGGCGAAGGAATTTGCAGGAGGTGTTCTTGCAAACCTCCAGTTAAGGGCTTTGGACCATAATTATTACAATGATGCCGTTTTATGCTTCCAAGGTTTTCAACTTAAGATGCGGCACCAAAAGTGTTGTTTTCAGTACTATATCAAAACTACTTAGATATGAGCGAAAGTTTTCAAATGAGCCATTAAACATCACTCTAAAAAGTTCTGGTAACGCACTATCCCCAGCTTTTCCACTTGAGACATGGCGCCAAAAGTGACGTTCTTAGTGCCATTTGAAACTTGCAGATGGTAGTATTTATAGGAAGAATGTAGATATGAGCAATAATTTTTATATGAGCTATCAAAAATCTATCTAAGATTTTCTGGAAACGACATAAAGAGGGCCTTTTTCCGTGCCATAAGGCACTAGCAGACGGTGGAATTTATATAAACCACGTACATATTAAAAATAGCTTTTGAATGAGCTCTTAAGCATCTCCCTAAGATGTTCTAGTAACCCGCTTGACCGGGAAAAAAGAAGAAAAAAAGACCACATTAACATTTTTTAACTTTTAGTTACTATGCGCTGCGGTTCACTCTTGACTAGGTTGCAGCTAATGCTTCAACCATGACAGAGAGTTCATTGCAGAGAGTAACACTGGAATCTGTGAAATCTAATAGATGGTAGAATTTTTTTAAAAACTAGTAAATATAAGCAATAGCTTTTAACTGAGCCATTGACAATCTATCTACGATAGTGTGGTAGCCTGCTATTGCTTCAGCAGCTTACTGATGAGCAGACGATTTATGAAACTTACTAAGGGGGCTGGGAGGGGGAGTGTACGGGAGGGGTTCTTGTAAGCCTCCAGTTAAGGGTTCTGGAACATAACTATTACAAAAGTATCTATTTTGTACTTCAGAGCGTTTCCACTGAAAAAGTAGCACCAAAAGTGTTGTTTTCAGCGCTATATCGCACTTACGAATGATAAAATTGATAAAAAAGCATTGATAAGAGAAATAGTTTTCAAATGAGCCATTAAAAATTACTCTTATAGCTTCTACTAGCCCAATAAACCCAGCTTTTCCACTTGAGACACGGCACCATAAGTGCCGTTTTTAGTGTCATTTGGAATTTGCTGATGGTGGAATTTATATGAAGGACGTAGATATGAGCAATGTCTTTTATATGAACCGTAAAAGATTTGTCTACGATGTTCTAGTAACTTGCTAGTTCCACCCCTTGAGAAGTGGCACAAACAGTGCCATTTTAATTCCATATGGTGCTTTCAGATGGCGGAATTTGTAAAAAGTACGTAGATATGAGAAATAGCTATTGAATGAGCCATCAAGCATCTCTCTATGATGTTCTGGTAGCCCGCTAGGTCAGTAAAAAAAAAAAAAAAAAAGGATTTTCCTTGTTGTTCAGGGTGGGGGACTGTAAATTCCCTGTGTGAGGTTTTCGATCATGCTGATCCCAATGGTATACTTTTCATTTTGATTTGACGCCATTTTTGAGAGGATTCAGGCTTTTTTGGAAATCACCATAAATTTCTTTTTGCAATACACTTTTACTTTTAAGACGAACCGAAATAATAGTTACCATTCCTGAGTCAATGTCAAATGGCAATTTTTTTCACAAGGCATTTCTTTTCAAAACGCATTTTTAAACTTTTGGCTAATATGGGCTGTGGTTCGCTCTTTATTAGGTTGCAGCTACCGCTGCAAACACGATCGTTCGCTAGACCAAGATTCCTAGAGTTTTGCGAAGGCATTATCTGGAAAGGAAAAGCGTATCTGATTAAATCAAAAGATGTTAAACGTACCCGCGTTTCCAAATTATCTGCAATATATCAGAAATAGCTTGAGGGATTGGACTGAAACATTCAAAACACATTAGAGGGGGGGGGGGCTACACAGATCTCAAACTCTCACTTGGGGAGGGGGCTGAGGTAAATCAAAAGACATTATGTGCATCTAGGTTGTAGAAACAGTATATCTGTAAGATCTCATGAACGGCTTGGAGAATCCAGATAAACATTTCAGGTGATGTGGGGGAGGGGGGAGGGACAAGAGGACTTCAAACTTTGCATTGGGTGGAGGGCTGAAAAATGCTATGTCGCCGATTCATCTAAACGTTTTTGCACTATAAGTCCCTTTCGGAATTAAAATCAATTCAGGTCCAAGTAGCAAGGTAAAAAAGACAATGTGTCAAACCAGGCTATCAAAACTGCGTATGTGCAATACGGTATCTCAAGAATGGCCTGTTAACTCCAGAACCTCTTGTTCCATAATTTTACATAGCTTTTCTTGCGATAATAACAAAAAATCGCAACTATGTGAGCTTAGGTCGAAAAGGGTGTTAGCTAGGGATCATTATATTACTTTGAGAGAAGGAACAGTAATTTTGACGGGCTCAATCTCATTTCACTGCTATGGGTTTTATCCAATACCAATTTGAGATGAGATGATATATGCTTAATTTAAGATGATATGTGCTGATTAGCGTTTTCTGGAACTTTTTTTTTTTTAATGAAAAAAATACCAATGATAATTCTTGTTTTTTCTCAGGTTTCTTCACAAGAATCAGTGAAACACAAGTCATAAGTACAAATTTCCAAAGTTGTCGGGGCACCCACTCAAGAGACGTTCTTTGGGCAATGAAGAAAAATGATGTGGTGAGCAGCAGTGCTTGTTCTAGATCCAGATTTGCCGTATTTTCCAAGAAAAAAAACCTTTTCCACTTTTTTCATCTAAGTAAAGGTGTTTTTCTTTTCTTTTTGAGCTTCCGAAGAATTTTCTAAGCAAAAAAAATCGGAAAATAAATTTCCCAGGCAAGTCTTCACACAGGTGACAGAATTTTGAGTCCCAAGTTTTCAGGCAGGCAGTCAACCTCTAGAGTCCCGCACGTTAAACCAACTGAAAAATATTCCAACTTACCTTCAAAATCAGAACCCCCAGAATCCTCCTTATACTGGCGAATACAAATATCAGCGATCAATATCCCCGAATTCTATCGAACTGCCCTACAGATAGACACTACCTATTCCCTAAACAACAGAGGGAAAAATATATACGCATTAAACGACAGGGAAAACGTATCTATATAAACATAACCTTACCTCTATTTTCAATGAACGCTAAAACTGAAATGAGAACGAGAAATAAACATAGCTTCAGTGTTGCCACCCTGGCATGGAAGAATTTACTAAATCTGAGACGAAAAATTGACCAAATCCCATCTGTTTTTACTAAATGCTCCAAAATAATTTTTGCGCACGCGCACCGTTTCCCCTTTTTTCGTCCTTTTTTCTCTTTTCCTGTTTCTCTTTTCTTTCGTTTTCTTTCAAATAAGCCAATTGCTGTCGCTTATCAGTCGAATTTTATTTAATTAAAACTACAGATGTCACTTCATAGGCTGTTCGATTCGTTGGAGTTGCGGGAAGCGGAATATTTCTTTTCCCTAAAAAGCGTGGAGCAACTTCTGATTAGTTGAGGGTAGGAGCGAGCTTTCGCAGCATAAAATCAATATCCACCTTGAAGGGTCTCTTTTTTATGACTCCTTTACAAGTCTGTTACTAGACTATTTTCGTTCGACGGGGGTCGGTCACGACAGTCGGAGAAGGAGAAACAACAACCTGCTGCGAATTTTCACCAGTCGGTAAACTACTGTCCTGTTTGTTCAAATCACTTCTTGCAGACCTGACCGAGTCGGACAACAGTTATCCGTTTGCTCCTGCAAGAAGTGAATTCAAAAGGGCAACAGTTGTCTCGCCACTCCTACAGCATCTTGTTGAGAGAAAAGATTCTACCGGAAACGGATTACGAGCGACACCCTGCCTAGTGAGCCTTGTCTGTACTTGGCGGCTTTTTCTTTCCATCCCCTTACGGGATGCTGTACTGGCACCGATAAAGCGCTCAAGAACCTCGAATGCATCGATCCTTTTGTTGCTTTGTGCAGCTCCGTATATTACACAGTAATTTTTTATCTGAGTAGATTGCAGTTTACTGCTATTTGTAGTTTTTGCCGCATGACAAACAAGAAACTGCCGTCAAGACAAAACTTCAGATGGTTCTAGCATTATTTTGAGCCGGACACTTCTTTTTGATGATGAACTTCCGGCATAAAACTATTTATTTTACTACCTAGAGATTACCATCCTTATTGAAACTTTATTCATTAAAATGATTATCTTCTCGAGATCAGTTGTTAGAACGAATCACAAATCAATTTTAGCAGACATATGAAAATCTTCGAATACAGGATAAAAAGAAAAACGGAAGACATATCCTTTCCAGTAGTTTCCACGAAGACGAAAAAAATTTAACCTCCTAGATGATATGACATAGGCACATCCAGACACGCAATGCAAACAGGGGCATAGTAGCAAATGGGGCAACTATTTTCTGGTAACCAAACCACCCTCGAATAGAAAAGTGGTCGACACTTTTACATCCAGTTGTATGCCTAGACGAACCTTTATCCATATTCGGTACTTAAACAAGGTTGCTAGCTTTGTATGTGCTCCCAGAAACGATCGGCGAAAAAAACAATATGAATTATTCCTCAATGTCCATAAAATCTATAACCTTCTCCCGAACAGTTAAAGAAGGTTCTCTTGGTTTCCACTTTGAGATTCTTGACACTAACTGCGGCGGTATGGACCAAGTCACTACTTCTCATTTTCATTTTCTCTGCGCACCATTTTGTTTCGTGTGCATCATCGCAGCAACAGTTTCCGTCTTTAGCCTATTCCGAACCTTTGTCTTAATGTTTGAAAAAACCGAGGCCTGCCGTTCTAACTCAGCAGACGAATGGGGGAGACAGCACAGCTGCAACATAATACGCAAATATCATCAAACTTTGTTTCCCCCCTTTCATTTTTCGCCAACCGTAAATTTTCTGAGAACATATCAGGTTCGAAAAGTGTCACTAAGTCTGTTTTTCACAAAATCTTTCCTAGACTCTATTTCTGACCACTGCACATCAAGGATGTCTCTTTTCCCCTCTATTTCCCAATCAGCATTCCCCAACAAATTTGTAAATCGAACCATCAGTGGTACGATTGTTCTGACTGAACCGCTCAAAGCAACGGCAGGATCGATGCACTCGAGGTTCATGAGCGTTTCATCTTGAGCGTGCAAGCTTCAGCAGAAAAAACAAACTGTAACAAATGACACCAATTGTTTGGCCCGAGGCTCAATTCGCTCAGAGGAAGAACTGCACTCTGGAGTGTCTGGTTCCTCCAGGGAGAGTTTCAAAACTTCCTCATGTGCACCCCTTTCTATCACACTGGGCTTCGCAAAACACTTCAATAGCGAAGTAAATGTAGCTTTGGTGCTATTCAGAATACTATGAACGCGAACTGCTCCGCTTTGAAACTCCAGATTGAGCACATTGATCTTCTTGAGCGTGAAAGAAAGAAAATTTATATAGGCTTTGCAGAAGGGATCGTCCATGAACCGATAAATCGGCCTTGCCTTCTCCCAATTAGCCCTATCAATGTCAACGTTGTTAGATGAATCACCCAGGAACAGAACCAAGGTACTCTACTGTTCAAAAATCTGGTAAACCACTGCTTGGCGCTAAAATGGTCCTTTTTGTGCCATTTCCCAAGGGGTGGCCCTAGCCCTAGCAGGCTACCAGAACATCGTAGACATATCTTTTATAGCTCATATAAAAGATATTGCCCATATCTACGTCTTTCATATAAATTCCACCATCAGCAAATTCCAAATGGCACAAAAACGGCACTTTTGGTGCCGCGTCGAAAAGCTGGGGTTATTGGACTAGCAGAACTTATAAGAGTGATATTTAATAATTCATTCGAAAGCTATTACTCTTATATACGTGCTTTTTTCAATTTTACCATTCATAAGTGCGATATAGCACTGAAAACAACACTTTTGGTGCCACTTCTTTAGTGGAAAAGCTCTGAAGTACAAAACAGGTACTATTGTAATAGTTATGTTGCAGAACCCTTAACTGGAGGTTCAAAAGAATCCCTCCCGCACACTCCCCTCCTAGCCCCCTTAGTAATTTTCATAAATCGTCTGCTCATCAGTGAGCTACTGAAACATTAGCAGGCTACCACACCATCGTAGAAAGATGTTTAATGGCTCAATTAAAAGCTATTGCTTATATTTACTAGGTTTTTAAAAAATCTACCATCTATTAGATTTCACAGATTTTAATGTTAAATAGTTTTTTTGGGGAGAATTTGCAATGAACTCTTTGTCACGGTTGAAGCATTAGCGGCAACCTAGTAAAGAGCGAACCACAGTGCATAGTAACTAAAAGTTAAAAAATGTGAAAACGGTCGTTATTCCTTCTTTTTTTTCCCCGGGCCTAGCGGGTTACTAGAACATCATAGAGATATACTTAAGAGCTCATTCAAAAGCTATTTCTCATATGTACGTGGTTTATATAAATTCCGCCGTCGTGCTATATGGCACGAAAAAAGGCACTTTTTAGGCCGTTTCTTGAGGGGTAGGACTAGCGGGCTACCAGAAAATCCTAGATAGATTTTTGATAGCTCATATAAAAAATATTGCCCATATTTACGTTCTTCCTATAAATTTTACCATCTGCAAGTTTTAAATAGCATCAAAACGGCACTTTTGGTGCCATGTCTCAAGTGGAAAAGCTAGGGCTAGTGGGCTACCAAAACTTTTTAGAGTGATGTTTAATGGCTCATTTGAAAACTTTTGCTCATATCTACTTGCTTTTTATCAATTCTACCATTCGTAAGTGAGATATAGCACTGAAAACAACATTTTTGGTGCCACTTCTTAAGTGGAAAATCTTGGAAGTATGAAACAGTATCATTGTAATAATTATGGTCCAAGGCCCTTAACTGGAGGTTTGCAAGAACACCTGCAAATTCCTTCACCAAACCCCCTTAATAAGCTACGCAATTCAAGTCCTACAAACACCAATATATTAAATTACATTATTAGAGGCGTGGTTCTGTCAGTACAGCGCTGGACTTCAAATTAGATTAACATGCGTTGGATTCCAGCTTTGGATTTTTTTTTTCAATCATGGTTTGTCCCTTCTGATGATTACGTTTTAGATAATCCACTATTTTTGCAAACGTGATGCACTCATTTTTTAAGGCATATCCCGGGAGGGCTTATTAACTGGAGGTTTATCAGAGCCCCTCACATATACTCCCCCCCAGACTCTTTTAGTAAGTTTCACAAATCACCTACTCGTCTTAAAAGTAAAAGATTATTACGAAAAGAAATTAACTAAAACTAAAAACTTTTCAACTAAAAATCTACCAAAAATTAAGCTTGATTGATCAACAGTTTTGAATTGAACCTTCAAACTTCACCCTGAGATGAAGCCTGTGTGCTAGTTCTAACAGCGGTAATTGAGAGGAAGAGACGTCCTTGCCCCCTTAGTTTTTTGCTCTTGCCTAGGTGTTGAAAAATACCTTTTTTGGTCATTTCATTGGAAAAGGCACTTGTTTCATTTAAAAAAGCTTGGAAACAACCGAAAGTGTACCTTGTGGGAATGTGCTATCATGTCAAACTTATAAAAAGCGTTTATGTATAAATATAAGCTTTTAAATAAACCCTTAAACAGCTCTATTTTGTTACAGTAGCCTTCTAGTTTCTGCTAGTCAGTAGGTGATTTATAAACCCCTATCTTCATTATGGCTTTTTCAGGGGAAGTTGGCCGAGTAAAAACAGCTTTTTGCTCATCGAAGAACAAACATTTCTGAAAAACATGTATTGTTTTGTGAAGTATGGATAATGAACTTTATGTTATAGACTGAAAGTTTTTCTTAGCTGTCAACAATGTTTGCAATATTTTCTAGAGGTGTCTTATCTCCCCTAGATCGATTATAAACTAGAAATTATATTAAAAATAAGTTTTCAATGAAACTAAGAAGTGACATTAAAACTTAAAACGAACATACATTATTCTGTATAAATAAAAAAGATCATGGCAGCGTTGTTTCAACATCAAATTTTAATAAAAAACTAACAAAGATAAATTAAAAAAAAACAAAGTTTTTCGGAGGGAAGTAAAGAGCAAAGTTGAAACTTAAAACGGAAAAAAATTATTAATTCACAGCCTATTTAATATATCAATAAAACCAGTACAAATAAATCAACTAATTATGTTTCCTACGCTTTTAGGATTATACAAAACTAGCGCTTTACTGAAAACACAAAATAATATAGGAGTTTTGGTACAGTGAAATTAAACCAATCAAGGACACTTTTTACAGAATAAAAACATTATCAATCCCCTTTAGGATTTTGCTCTATTTTTGTTTACGTTTAATTTGGTATCACTTCTGCACAATGGCTCAGTTCAACGACTGGCTCTCATTTTGGTTCTGAATAGGACATGTCACGATTAGTTTGTACACAAGTTCGAAGTAAAGCCATCTTGATAGCATTAGGACTAAAGACTAGCTTTAGAATTTGTACCATAGCTTGAAAATCACTGTTGTCTGGAGAGAAATAATCGGATTTCCTAAGTCCATATTATGTCTTATTTGATCTTCATTTCAAGTGATACTAAAGCATATTTCTTACAATCTAAGACTGTATATTACCCACTATTGGTATTATAGCTGGCGAAAACAAAATGCTGCTTGATAAGTCAATCCAATATTTCTGTATGATGTTTAATTACTTCGCGGTTATTAAAAAATATTTAGTTTTACGCTTAAGTTTTTAAGATAATTTCAATTGTATACTGAAAGTTATTGATGTCACAAATGGTGTAAGACTATAAAAAGCTTTATAGAGTCGTTTAGTGTTGTCAGGCTACATACTCTGTTTTGACTCTTAAATCAATAATCCTGTTTTTTATACTTGACTTTTGTGTTTTCAGTAAAGCGCTAGTTTTGTATAATCTTAAAAGCATAGGGAAACATAATTGGTTAGTTTATTTGTGCTTGTTTTATTGATATATATTAAATAGGCTGTGAAGTAACAATTTTTGTCCGTTTTAAGTTTCAACTTCACTCTTTACTTCCCTCGAGAAAACTTTGTTTTTTTTTAATTAATTCCTAGGTACAATCGCAAGCAGTAGGTTCAATATTACTGGAAACTGATTTCAGATTGCATAAAACAGATGTGTCATGGCGACAGAGGACCTGAAAATAAGCGTATTTTTGTCAGATGGCACCTAGACTACAGGCTATCTTGATTCCCTATATTTGAACCATTTTTCCCTGCACATCACAATAACAGGCCTAGCGTGTGTTTTACCTACATTGGGAGGAATAGCCATTAAAAAAACTGTCAAATTTTTTGGAGGACTCAATAGTTTGCGGTTTCTGTCCATCCATTAGAAAAAACACTTCATGGGTCAGTTTTTCTTCCCCTGTGAGGACTTACCACACCAGTGGCTGCTGTACATCCTTTTTTGTTCAGTTTTTTCGCCACCTTTGAGCAAAAACTGACCGTGTCCCTTGTGCTTCGAACACACGTATCATTGTATTCAAAACTGTCATTAAAAACAAATTACTGACTGAAGAAGTGATTACTCAATAAAAACGAAATTTGTTGGTTGTATCCACAATTTAGATTTTCAAAGCTTCATGCGGAATACTGATGGCGATGAAGAGGTGGGACGTACTAAAACTGAAGCCATAGAATAAAAAATATCAATTAAGACAGAGAAAAATTTTCTTCCACAGAATGAAACTTGGCACAGAAATCATTAAACATTTTTTTTCATATTCTGGCAAATTTATAAAAAAACTTACTAAATTTCAAATTTTTCCAAAAATTTACTAAATTTGACCTCGATTTACTAAATTTACTAACTTAAGTCTGTTTTTACTAAATTTACTAAAATTTTACTAAGTGTGGCAACACAGCATAGCTTATATGGTCAGTTTTTAAGGGGCGGCATTTGCATTATCCACACTTCACAGTTGTCAATCGCAAGACTCACGGGTCACTTATGTAAAAACACAAGTTAAAGGGGTGCCGCTAGTCAACCACACAAACATGTGCTTTAATACGGATAGTTTACAGAAAACACAAAACAAAAAAACTACCAACAACATATAAATATATTCAAAAGAGGATGCAAGATGTGATTAATGCTCAAAAGACAAAAAGGTAGAGCATCTCCGGTTTTAGAAGTTTCACCTAAAACCAAAGCAAAATCTAAAACTATCTAAAACCAAAGCAGAATGGTGTATCAATTTGACTCCGCTGCTGGATTTGGTTTTATTTACTAAACTTCCGGTGTGTGATGTGTTTTAAGAAACAATTTTTGTGGCCAAGAACTAAGACCGAAGAGTTAAAGTTATTCTTATAGAAAATACACCTTCCAAAATCCAACTGGGTAAATTAGTTTTCCAAGAGCGTCATCGTCCAATTTCAAGAGGTTTTTAACAGTGAGTCCTCCAGGTATGTCTGTTTTTAACTTCCTCATGGCAGCATCCGTCACCTGATCACGTGTCTGACTAGAGAGCATTAGAGAGACTAGGATGTGGAATCTTCGATCCTATAAAAAAAGCAAATTATAAGATGAAAAAGAAATTGACCGTATTGGTATCAATCGAGCGTAAGAATACTGAGACGTGCAAAACTTCACCAAAACTTGCAAAAATGATGTCTTGGTGTGTTCTGAAAAGAGATAGTTTTCCATATGTGGCGAACAGGAGTCAGGGCAACAACAGGTAATCTCGGGAATCATACAATGCACGTATCTACACCGTCCACCACTCGGCGGAATTCAGAATTAAGTTAGAAGGTACACATGAAAGATGTGAAGCCGAATGACTCACGCGTTGTCAGCGCAAATGAAGAAGAAAAAAAAAACCAAAATTAAAAGCAACGTGAACTTAAAAGGAATGAAATAAATCAAAATGGTGAAAATTGATATAACTTTCTATACGATTGAAGGTATATAAAGGTAACAATAACATTGAGCACTCTAGGCCATAACTTTATTGTAAGGCTTGAAAAACTGTTGAAAATATATCTAGTTTTCAGTAAATTTCAAACGATGCGCAAGCCTTGAGTGGGACACAACCAAACTCTCTTTTTCTTTATAGTTCTATTTAGGTAATTCTTTCGCTTGGAATAATTTATTAATAAAGAAATGAAACTTAAAAAAGAAACAGAAATAACAGTTTGACAATAATAACGTCAAACGCGTATAAGAAGAGTTATAGCAAAAAATAGCAAGAATCTCTCTCCTCCCAGACATCCTCGAGGTTTAAGCATTGTTTGTGACTTTCTTAAAAACGGGGCTTGGCCTAGCCTATCCCCCGCCCCCCCCCCAGGAAAATACTCCCTGGAAAATTATCCCCTTATGTAAAATTGAGCAGTCAAAGGGCAATTAAGACAAATAAAAAGAATGATAAAAAAGAGATTTGGAATATTTTACCTACATTCCAAAATACATGCAGAATATATGGTGTAGAATCAAACAGTTCGTGGTAACGAACTGTAAGTAAAGGGCGACACGGGCCAAAAGTAACCAGAACTCTAAAAAATAATTTTTGATAACGGTCAATACATCAAGATTTTATGGCTTTTTATGTTTTTTTCTAAATACATTTAGTTCATTAAATTTAATGTTGCAAACCAAACGCTACAAACCTGAGAAAACTTGACTAATTGTCGGAAAAAGAGAATAAAAAAAGGCAAAGTGAGTAGGAAGCTATCTATAACTATGGATTACACATAATTTATTCAAGGATTATTGATCGAGTCTAATGGGGTTTATGTCCCCCTTTTTCAAGGTCGTTTTATATGTCAGGCTTCTAGGTGTAATGACTCCGGGGCGAAGTCTGCACATGCGCATTAACGAGAAGAGATGTATTGATCCACTCGAGGGGGAAGTGGATTTCCGAGAAATTGATTTACATAATCGACTATGGCAAGAGGGGAAATGGATTTCCGAGAAATTGATTACATAATCGACTAGGGCAAGAGGGGAAGTGGATTTCCGAGAAATTGATTGCGTAATCGAGGGGAAGTGGATTTCTGATAAATTGATTTACATAATCGAGGGGAATTATTGATCCACAAAAGGGGAATTTATTTCTTGTTTCTAAGGGGAATTATTGATCCATGAAAGGGGAATTTATTTGTAGTTTCTAAGGGGAATTATTGATCCACTAACGGAATTAGAAACGACATCACTTGTTTCCTAGGAATTATACGGGACTCTAAAGAGATAGAAATTATATTTTTAAATATGGCTTCTCTGGTCTTTAGACTTAGTGATAAATTCTTTAATATTCTATCGAAGCCATCGGAGTTAGAAATGACATCACTTGTTTATTAGGAATTATACGGGACTCTAAAGAGATAGAAATCTTATTTTTAAATATGGCTTGTCTGATCTTTAGTGACAGAGATAAATTGATATTCTATTTTTAAATATGTCTTTAGTGACAGAGATAAATTGATATTCTATCGAAGCCTTAATAGAGTAACCAAGAACACCTTAGAGATGAAGAGATTAACGCGGGAATTTTTTCCTGGGAATTTCAAATGTGACAGCGCAGGGATGCCAAAACAAAAGGAACATGCAGAAATTACGTTTAGGGATTATTTAGGCGAAACCGTTTGAGACATTTTAGAAGATGATTTAGGCGAAACAGTTTGAGACATTTTAGAAGATGATTTGGGCGAAACAGTTTCAGACATTTTAGTAGATGATTTGGGGTGAAACTCTGTGGTCGTTATAATACACAAGCTCCATTTGAACAGTGTTGTAAGGTCCCCTACCCAAACTCCAAAGGCCCCGGTCCCTACAAAGGCCCCAGAGCCCCCAAAGGCCCGCGAGCCCCCACGGGCGAAACAGTTTGAGACATTTTAGAAGATGATTTGGGGTGAAACTCGGTGGTCATTATAATTCAATTTGAACAATGTTGTTATGTCCCCTACCCAACCCCAAAGGGCCCTATCCCCCCGAGCCCCCAAAGGCCCCCCTCCCCCGGGGCCCCCCGAGCCCCAAAAGGGCACCCGGACCCCCAAATGCCCCCGGACCCCCAATGGCCCCCCATGTCCCCAAAGGACCCCACTCCAGTTCCATTTGAACAGTGTTGTAAGGTCCCCTACCCCAACCCCAAAGGCATCCGGACCCCACAAAGGCCCCCGAGCCCCCAAAGGCCCCCAAGCCCCCAAAGGCCCCCGAGCCCCCACGGGCGAAACAGTTTGAGACATTTTAGAAGATGATTTGGGGTGAAACTCAGTGGTCGTTATAATACACAAGTTCCATTTGAACAATGTTGTAAGGTCCCCTACCCAACCCCAAAGGGCCCCTGCCCCAACCCCAAAGGGCCCTATCCCCCGGCCCCCCTCTCCCCGGGGCCCCCAAGCCCCCAAAGGTCACCCGGACCCCCAAATGCCCCCCGAGCCCCCAAATGCCCCCGGACCCCCAATGGCCCCCACTCCAGGCCCCCATTCCCCAGAGCCCCCGTCACCCCCGGGCCCCCCTCCACCATCCTACTATCCCCTCCTCTTCTCCCTCTCCCCCAGGGTTGGTGTTTGCAAGTCCAAGTGTTTGTTTTTGTTGGTTTGTATATCTAAAGTGCCTGTCTTTCTCTGTTTGTATGTCTGAATCTATTTGTTTGCATGTCTGGGTTGATGTTTGCAACTCAAAGAATTTGTCTTTGTTGGTTTGAATGTCTAAAGTGCCTGTCTTTCTCTGTTTGTATGTCTGAATCTATTTGTTTGCATGTCTGGGTTGGTGTTTGCAAGTCCAAGAATTTGTCTTTGTTGGTTTGTATATCTAAAGTGCCTGTCTTTTTCTGTTTGTTTGTCTGAATCTATTTGTTTATATGTCTGGGTTAGTGTTTGCAAGTCCAAAAATTTGTCTATGCTGGTTTGAATGTCTAAAGTGTATGTCTTTCTCTGTTTGTATGTCTGAATCTATTTGTTGGCATGTCTAGGTTGGTATTTGCAAGTTCAGGAATTTGTCTTTGATGGTTTGAATGTCTAAAGTGTCTGCCTTTCTCTGTTTGTATGTCTGAATATATTTGTATGTCTGAATCTATTTGTTTTCATGACTAGGTTGGTGTTTGCAAGTCCAAGAATTTGTCTTTGCTGGTTTGAATGCCTAAAGTGCCTGCTTTTCTCTGTTTGTATATCTGAATCTATTTGTTTGTATGTCTGGGTTAGTGTTTGCAAGTCCAAGAATTTGTCTTTGTTGGTTTGAATGCCTAAAGTGCCTGTCTTTCTTCGTTTGTATGTCTGAATCTATTTGTTTGCATGTCTGGGTTGATGTTTGCAACTCGAAGAATTTGTCTTTGTTGGTTTGAATGTCTAAAGTGCATTTCTTTCTCTGTTTGTATGTCTAAATCTATTTGTTTGCATGTCTGGCTTGATGTTTGCAATTCCAAGAATTTGTCTTTGTTGGTTGTCATTGTTGGTTTGAATGTCTAAAGTGACTGTCTTTCTCTGTATGTATGTCTGAATCTATTTGCTTGCATGTCTGGGTTGGTGTTTGCAAGTCCAAGAATTTGTCTTTGTTGGTTTGAATGTCTAAAGTGTCTGCCTTTCTCTGTTTGTATGTCTGAATCTATTTGTTGGCATTTCTGGGTTGGTTTTTGCCAGTCCAAGAATTTATCTTTGTTGGTTTGAATGTCTAAAGTGTATGTCTTTCTCTGTTTGTAAGCCTGAATCTATTTGTATGTATGTCTGGGTTGGTGTTTGCAAGTCCAAAATTTGTCTATGCTGGTTTGAATGTCTAAAGTGTATGTCTTTCTCTGTTTGTATGTCTGAATCTATTTGTTTGTATGTCTGGGTTGGTGTTTGCAAGTCCAAGAATTTGTCTTTGTTGGTTTGAGTGTCTAAAGTGTTTGTCTTTCTCTGTTTGTATGCCTGTATCTATTTGTTTACATGTCTGAGTTGGTGTTTGCAAGTCCAAGAATTTGTCTTTGTTGGTTTGAATGTCTAAATTGCCTGTATTTCTCTGTTTGTACGTCTGAACCTTTTTTTTGCATGTCTAGATTGGTGTTTGCAGGTCCAAGAATTGATCTTTGTAGGTTTGAATGTCTAAATTGTCTGTCTTTCTCTGTTTGTATGTCTGAATCTATTTTTTTGCATGTCTAGATTGGTGTCTGCAGGTCCAAGAATTTATCTTTGTTTGTTTGAATGCCTGAAATGCATGTCTTTCTCTGTTTGCATGTCTGAATCTGTTTGTTTATATGTCTGAGTTGGTGTTTGCAAGTCCAAGAATTTGTCTTTGTTGGTTTGAATGTCTAAAGTGCATGTCTTTCTCTGTTTATATGACTGAATCTATTTGTTTGTATGTCTGAGTTGGTGTTTGCAAGTCCAAGAATGTGTCTTTGTTGGTTTGTATGTCTAAAGTGCATGTCTTTCTCTGTTTATATGTCTAAATCTATTTGTTTGCATGTCTGGTTTGGTGTTTGCAAGTCTAAGAATGTGTCTTTGTTGGTTTGTATGTCTAAAGCGTCTGCCTTTCTCTGTTCGTATATATGAATCTTTTTGTTTGTATGTTTGGGTTGGTGTTTGCAAGTCCAAGAATTCGTCTTTGTTGGTTTGAATGTCTATAGTGTCTGTCTTTCTCTATTTGTATGTCTGAATCTATTTGTTTGTATGTCTGGGTTGGTGTTTGCAAGTCCAAGAATTAGTCTTTGTTGGTTTGAATGTCTAAAGTGTCTGTCTTTCTCTGTTTGTATGTCTGAATCTATTTGTTTGCATGTCTAGATTGATGTTTGCAGGTCCAAGAATTTATATTTGTTGGTTTGAATGTCTAAAGTGTCTGTCTTTCTCTGTTTGTATGTCTGACTCTATTTGTTTGTATGTCTGGGTTGGTGTTTGCAAGTCCAAGAATTAGTCTTTGTTGGTTTGAATGTCTAAAGTTCTAGTTCAGGAAGTGTGTGAAAAAAAGGGCCTAACCCGGAACAAATTGCAATAGAAATGATTCTTTCACTACCCGACTCAGAAAAATGTGCTGATTCCGAATATGCAAAGTTTGCTCATCTAACTGTTTCACAAATACGTTTTTTTGGGGTTGAGGTAAAAACGAGGAGGAGAAATATGTCTTTTGCAGAAATGCGTAGAACCACGAAAAACAATATGCATTTAGGGGTAATAAAGTACGCTGAATCTGAAAATGATCTCTAACTGCAAGGATAAACAACGGTTATCAATATTCAAAGGGGAAGTATGAAGGAGGAGGGTGAATTTTCTCATCTAGTGTTAAACCACGCTGTATCTGAAAGAAACCGGTCTTAAAATGTAGAATGACAACTATCACCCATTTTGATGGTTTAATTAACGAGTAAAGCATTCTCAACTTTTTCAGTTATATAATATACAAATGTGATAAAAAACGAAATATCAATATTCATAGATCTTCGTTATCTTCGAGATCATCAACTCCGAGAAACTCAGTTGTAACACAGTTCGCACAACTTGTTCCCTTGCAAGCTCCACAGGCCCAGGTGCATTTCATGCCATTTCTTTTGCAAGTGCATCGCATATTTGAGCAGTCGGTTTTGCAGTTACAGCGAAAAACTGCAAGGAGAGAGTTGGGGGCAGCGGAGAGTTCACGAAAAATAGGGCGATATAATCCATTCTGAATTACCCAACCGAACTGGCCAGGGTCGAGATTACATCCCAGGGTTTTCCACGATTCAACTTGCAAATAAACTCGAAATGAGTGGAAGGTGCAAGCATCACTGGTGGGAGGGATAACTTTAGATTCAACATACGAAGCAGATGCTGTAACTTTCTCGATGAATTTGAGATGACGCAACTGATTGAGGGTTGAAATTGAGCCTGGGCACTTAAACAAAAGCATCATTGCTTTCTTCCCAGCTGCTGAAATGTCGTGCTTGGTGGATAGTGGGTCCATAGAAACTTTATCGGATTCGTAAAACTCGTTGTATCAGAAGCTGTAGTCCCGCTGACTTCCCAATGCCATAGACACGAGAAGTTGAATCGCACCCAAGGAAGGCGTGGACATACAGGATTGTCCTGCATAAACGAGATCCAAGTTTGAATTTCGTTGCATTTATATCCCAAATTCTATTCTTTGAGATTTCAGCTCGAGGTTCAGAGTAAAAGTAGATCGCTTGGCTATCTGTCTGTGTGTGATAACACAGGAGTATAAGCAGATCTGTGTCGTCTCCAACCAGGACAGTAGGCATAAGAGAAGCAGATAAAACTGTGGTTAGAACAATGAGAAGATCAGCGTCCCCTTCTACTTGGTGTACCTGACACCCAGCTTTGGTCAGGTACTCACTGGTCATGGCTATGATTGCTTGCTTATTCTTGAACTTGCTTAGGAATACTTCTTTCTTTGTAGAACAGACCATATTCCTGCTAAAATTGATCTGCGGGCACGATCGTTTCCCTTTCCGTCTCAAATGGGTGATGTCTTTGATTGAGGGTGCTTGGTCGTATCCGTCGAAAACCACCGACGTCCTTTGCGCCCCGTATTTCCGTGCAACGTTGTCAACGTACTTCTGGCAGATACTATCATAAGTTGAGTTTTTTTCCCAAGGAATTCGCTGAAGCAGTGCCCCACCATCGAGAACGATATGCTTGTCACTGAAATCTTTGACGATGTCTTCAGTTTTCGGCCGCTGCTCTGCAACTAGACGCCACATCGCATCGGCGAGGGCAGGCTTATCGGCTGTTCGTGGAAGTCCGTTTGCTTCAAAAAGTGACGGAGGCAGTGAACACAATTCATACTTAAAGTATGACTCCAAATCATCTTCGCTATTTCCAGCAACTGTCACCAGCCGCTGAAACATGAATGCTGGATCAACGGCAACTGACTGTCCGTCAATAACTGGTGCAGCTTTATTAGCAAGCGTTACGGCCACAACCTTTTTCTTGAATGTGTACGTGTTCACGTTTTCCCCTGTCATGCTATCCATGATTTCTTGTCCGACGGATCTAGCTGTGTCGACGTTGACTTTTCATCAGCCGTAACTCCAGAGGTAATGTTTCGCAAGCTCGGGTCTTCTGCAAAAGGGGTATTCTCAGCAAGAAACCAAAGGAGCTTGCTAGTGTCATGGTTGTCGCGTTCAATCCTCGACTCTCTAACTTCTTTGTGCTGTTCGCTCGTCTCGTATTGGACCTTAGCAAAAGTTTACATCGACGAATTAATTGCACTACAAGTTGGTGCTGAGAGTAACCAAGTCAGCCTCTGCAACTCACTCATGCCGCTTCCCCTTGAAACACCACCGTTAGTTTTCAACCAGCGCATGAGGACCTGCTCAATGACCAGATCTGACGACAGACCCGCCCAAAATTTTTCGGATCTGCGGATAACATGGCTCCCGTTCTGAAAATTGTCAAACACGTCGGGATTGGTAGTTTCCAGCTGTTTCACATTTTGCAGGTACACCCTGGCAGACTTCGCATATAGGAAGTGGTTGGACGCTCCGAAATACGGCAACATAGCTTCAAATGCCTGAAGGTGAAGATCCCAGTTCCCCATACGCTCTGCTTGGATGAACTTCTTCAGTATGTCTATCATTTCCATATATTGTATCCACAGTTTCGCCGTACGCGACTTTTCCGAAAGTGACTGTTTAAAAGAAGAAAATTTCTTGGCGACTTCTGCAAGGGACAGATTTTCCACTATACTTCGCATGTCTGTGTGACCTTCCAATGCACCAAGATAAACAGTGAAGAACTCCATAAGCTCGTCGGAGGTACTGAATATTTTTTCCGTGTCTGCTGAATCAGCGCCATCTTCAGTGCCGTGAAGTTCAGTGAAGAGAAGTGTGTTCAGTGCCCAGTCAGTGAGTATGTGTCCTCGTATAGCTCTGGAATAAGCTTTCCCAGAAATGATTTGTAGAACAGTATTTGGCGCATATATTATTTCCAACGTGTCTTGAAGTCCAGAGCCTTCCATAATCTGTCCAACAGCCCCAATGTAACTCATGAGTGTGTGGAAGCCACCCAGCCACAGGACAATTTTTTTATAGGACTTGCATCCGACTGGCCAGATTTAATCGACTGGCCAGATAAGGCAAAACACGATGGAAAGGGTTTTATCACTGTAATGATAGATTTAAAATCGCCCGAAGGATTTTTACATTCTGGGATTGTTAGGTCCCGTCAGTCGCAAAAGGGTTATAAAACTGATGGAATATTTAGATGAAAGTTCTAATTTTACATTCAAATAAAGGTGATTTTCATAATCACGATGATCTAGTACCCTATTTTAGACATTAGTTTCGTTGTTGTGACTGTGAAACATGGATTTTACATCCTCAAAATCAACATCAACCTCAAAAAAATAATTTTTAGTAGTTTTCTATACATTCATCGTTCAACCTAAAAAGATAAATGAATGTTTTAATTTTACGTTCAAATAAAGGTGATTTTCATACTCACTGTGATCCAGTACCCTATTCTAGACATCAAATCTGTTGTTGTACGCCTTTACATGGAAACACGAATTTCACCTCCTCAAAATCCACCTCAACCTCAAAAAAACATATTTGTGAAACAGCTAGATGAGCAAACTTTGCATATTTGGAATCAACGCATTTTTCTGAGTCGGGTAGCGAAAGAATCATTTCTATTGCAATTTGTTCCCGGTCAAACCGTTCCCTTCCTGGACTATTCCTGTCTTTCTCTGTTTGTATGTCTGAATCTATTTGTTTGTATGTCTGGGTTGATGTTTACAAGTCCAAGAATTTATCTTTGTTGGTTTGAATGTTTAAAGTGCATGTCTTTCTCTGTTTGTATATCCAAATCTATTTGTTTGCATGTCAGGGTTAGTGTTTGCAAGTCCAAGAATTTGTCTTTGTTGGTTTGAATGTCTAAAGTGTCTGCCTTTCTCTGTTTGTATGACTAAATCTATTTGTTTGCATGTCTGGGTTGGTTTTTGCAAGTCAAAGAATTTGTCTTTGTTGGTTTGAATGTCTAAAGTGCATGTCTTTCTCTGTTTGTATGTCTGAATCTATTTGTTTGCATGTCTGGGTTGGTGTTTGCAAGTCCAAGAATTTGTCTTTGCTGGTTTGAATGTCTAAAGTGCATGTATTTCTCTCTTTATATGTCTGAATGTATTTGTTTGCATGTCTGGGTTGGTGTTTGCAAGTCCAAGAATTTATCTTTGTTGGTTTGAATGTCTAAAGTGTCTATCTTTCTCTGTTTGTATGTCTGAATCTATTCGTTTACATGTGTGAGTTGGTGTTTGCAAGTCCAACAATTTGTCTTTGTTGATTTGAATGTCTAAAGTACCTCTCTTTCTCTGTTTGTATGCGTGAATCTATTTATTTGCATGTCTGGGTTATTGTTTGCAAGCCCCAGAATTTGTCTTTGTTGGTTTGAATGTCTAAAGTGTATGTCTTTCTCTGTTTGTATGTCTGAATCTATTTGTTTGCATGTCTGGGTTGGTGTTTGCAAGTCCAAGAATTTGTCTTTGTTGCTTTGAATGTCTATAGTGTCTATTTTTCTCTGCTTGTATGTCTGAATCTATTTGTTTGCATGTCTGGGTTGGTGTTTACAAGCCCGAGAATTTGTCTTTGTTGGTTTGAATGTCTAAAATTCATGTCTTTCTCTCTTTGTATGTCTGAATCTATTTGTTTGTCTGTCTGGGTTGGTGTCTACTAGTCCAAGAATTTGTCTTTGTTGGTTTGAATGTCTAAAGTGCCCGTTTTTCTCTGTTAGTATATTTGAATCTAGTTGTTTACATGTCTGGGTTGATGTTTGCAAGTCCAAGAATTTGTCTTTGTTGATTTGAATATCTAAAGTGTCTGTCTTTCTCTGTTTGTATGTCTGAATCTATTTTTTTACATCACTGGGTTGGTGTTTGCAAGTCCAAGAATTTGTCTGTTGGTTACAATGTCTATAGTGTCTGTATTTCACTGTTTGTATGTCTGAATCTATTTGTTTGCAGGTCTGGGTTGGTTTTTGCAAGTCCAAGAATTTGTCTTTGTTGGTTTGAATGTATAAAGTGCATGTCTTTCTCTGTTTCTATGTCTGAATCTACTTGTTTACATGTCTGGGTTGGTCTTTGTTTAGGTTAGGTTAGCTAAGTTAGGTTAGGTTAGCTAGTAAACATTTCTCCATGTTTAAGTTAGGTTAGCTTATCATAAGCGCTCATGAGCGCTCTCAAATCACTCTCAAATGGGTTAGCGTATCATGAGCGCTCTCAAAATTTTGATTGGATGTGTTTGGGGGAATAATGGGCATGGGGGGGGGGCTAGTAGCCCTCCAATCATTTTCGACTATTAAAAAGGGCACCAGCTCTTTGAATTTCCTATCGAATGAGCCTTTTTTGAAGTTTCTACGACAACACCTTCTATAAGAACCTTACACGCCCCAAGGGCATAAGTTGAAAACTCTTGCCCCGAGGGTTGTGGGGGAGTGTCCTTCTCAAAAACATATTTTCTATCTGGAAATCAACTACGCTGAACAAAATGGCTATCTGAAAATTTTGATTGGATGTGTTTGGGGAAAAGGTGAGCGTGGTGGGGGGGGGCTAGTTGCCCTCCAATCACTTTCGACTATTAAAAAGGGCACCAGCCCTTTGAATTTCCAATCGAATGAGCTTTTTTTGAAGTTTCTACGACAACGCCTTCTATAAAAACCTTATATGCCCCCAAGGCATAACTTAAAACCCTTACCCCGAGTGTTTTAGGGGACTATCCTCCTCAAAAAAATATTTTCTATCTGGAAATCAACTACGCTGAACAAAATGGCTATCTCGAAATTTTGATTGGATGTGTTTGGGGGAATGATGGGCGTGGGGGGGGGGGGCTAGTTGCCCTCCAATCACTTTCGACTATTAAAAAGGACACTAGCCACTCCAATTTCCAATCGAATGAGCCCTTTTCGAAGTTTCTACGACAACTTCTTCGATACGAAGTGCCCGAGTATGGAAAAAAACATTATGCCCACATTGTTCTTTACTTAGGCAGCGGTAGCGCGCTGCCTATGATTAAACAATTTCAATCAAATAAACGAGAATATTCAAAGAAACGGAAGACATTTAATTGAAATCTACTGAAACATAGATCTTGGAAGCTCATTATGTTATTTTTTGTTATCATTAAACAATTTCAATCAAATAAACAAGAATATTCAAGGAGAAAGAAGACATTTAACTGAAATCTACTGAAACCTAGATCACTGAAGGTCATTATGTTATTTTTTGTTATCATTAAACAATTTCAATCAAATAAACAAGAATATTCAAGGAGAAAGAAGACATTTAACTGAAATCTACTGAAACCTAGATCTCGGAAGCTCATTATGTTATTTTTTAATATCATTAAACAATTTCAATCAAATAAACAAGAATATTCAAAGAAAAAGTTGGCACCACACCTTTTCAGCTCTACTTATAGATGGCAGCCCATCCGCTCAGACACACAGGCATAGTGAGAGAGACAAGCAAAAAGTAAAGTTCATTTCGGCTCACTTAGCATGGCGCGCCATGCTTCCTTTGAATATTCTCGTTTATTTGAATGAAATTGTTTAATGATAATAAAAAATAACATAATGAGCTTCCGAGATCTAGGTTTCAGTAGTTTTCAGTTAAATGTCTTCTTTTTCTTTGAATATTCTCGTTTATTTGATTGAAATTGTTTAATAATGATAAAAAATAACATAATCACCTTCCGTGATCTAGGTTTCAGTAGATTTCAGTTAAATCTCTTCTTTTTTCAAACATTCTATTTTATTTGATTGAGATTGTTTTATAATAATAAAAATTGCATAATGAGCTTCCGAGATCTATGTTTCATTAGATTTAAGTTAAATGTCTTCTTTTTCATTGAACATTCTCGTTTTTTTATTGAAATTGTTTAATAATAATAAAAAATAACATAATGAGCTTCCGAGATCTATGTTATAGTATATTTCAGTTAAATGTCTTCTTTTTTTGAATATTCTCGTGTATTTGATTGAAATTGTTATATAATAAATAATGTAATGACCTTCCGAGACCTAGGTGTCAGTAGATTTCAGTTAAATGTTTTCTTTTTCTTTAAATATTCTCGTTTATTTGATCGAAATTGTTCAATAATAATAAAAATAACATAACGAGCTTCCGAGATCTAGGTTTCAGTAGATTTCAGTTAAATGTTTTCTTTTTCTTTTAATATTCTCGTTTATTTGATTGAAATTGTTTAATAATAATAAAAAATAACATATTGACCTTCCAAGATCTAGGTTTCAGTAGATTCCAGTTAAATGTCTTCTTTTTTTGAATATTCACGTTTATTTGATTGAAATTGTTTAATGATAATAAAGAATAATACAATGAGCTTTCGAGATCTAGATTTCAGTAGATTTCAGTTAAATCTCTTCTTTTTCTTTGAATATTCTTCTGTAATTGATTGAAATTGTTTAATAATAATAAAAAATAACATATGGCCTTCCGAGATGTAGGTTTTAGTAGATTTCAGTAAAATGTCTTCTTTTTCTTTGAATATTCTCGTTTATTTGATCGAAATTGTTCAATAATAATAAAAATAACATAACGAGCTTCCGAGATCTAGGTTTCAGTAGATTTCAGTTAAATGTCTTCTTTTTCATTGAACATTCTCGTTTTTTTATTGAAATTGTTTAATAATAATAAAAAATTATTTAATGAGCTTCCGAGATCTATGTTACAGTATATTTCAGTTAAATGTCTTCTTTTTTTTGAATATTCTCGTTTATTTGATTGAAATTGTTATATAATAATAAAAATAACATAATGACCCTCCGAGATCTAGGTGTCAGTTGAATTCAGTTAAATGTTTTCTTTTTCTTTGAATGTTCTCGTTTATTTGATTGAAACTGGTTAATAATAATTAAAAATAATATAATAAGCTTGCGAGATCTAGGTTTCAGTAGATTTCAGTTAAATGCCTTCTTTTTCTTTGAGTATTCCCGTTTATTTGATTGAAAGTGTTTAATAATAATAAAAATTAATATAGTGAGGTTACGAGATAAATTTTCACTATATTTCAGTTAAATGTCGTCTTTTTCTTTGAATTTGCTCGTTTGTTTGATTGAAATTATTTAATAATAATAGAAAATAACATAATGACCTTCCGAGATCTAGGTTTCAGTAGATTTCAGTTAAATGTGTTCTTTTTCTTTGAATATTCTCGTTTATTTGATTGAAATTTAATAATAATAACGAAAAATAATTTAATGACCTTCTACATATTAGAAAACAATATTCAAATGTCACTATTACTCATTCACAAATTAGGATTTCATAATATTGCTTTAGCTACAGCACAGTTTTTATTGTATCGAAAACATTTAGCACTCTTAGGTATTTGTTTAGGTATCCAATGTGCAAAGTATCTCACTTCATTTTCAGGCCGATGATATGTGTCTTCAAATCTGGGGCTGTTAAATTGTTCTAAATTAAAAAGTGGAATATTAGATTCACACTTTTCAGTTCGAATCTTGTCCGTAGGTGAATTACCTTATACGAATAATACCTTAACCCCAAAAAAGCTACATATTTCCTTCACTTCTTCCTGAACAGCCTTCAGTTCCATACCGCTTTCATTATATGGCTTAATCACTTGTTCGTTAAACCCATTTTGGTTCATCTGATGTAATATAGATCCCAATAATCTTTGATCGGGTTCATACCTATTGTATCGTATATCCCAATGGAAACAGTCAATTTCTTTACGATATTCATCTAGCAGCATGAACGCAGCTTCAAAAATAATGCCACAAGATGAATGTTTTAGTCAAATAAATTCCGCATCAAATAGACCAATCCTATTGCAGTCTTTTTTTTACTTGATCCTAAAGATCGTGAATTCAAAGACACTCGAGAACTAATGATATTGAAGTAATATGTTCATTAGTGCAGGAGTATGCCTGTCTTATTCTTGTCTTCTTTAGAATGCTAATACCAGAAGGTTTGTGATAGGATCTACCAACAGGTAAAGTGTTACCACTAACAGTAGCAAGAAGCTGTCCCCAGGCATCGACAATTATTTTTATGTTTGCATTCTCTTTGAGCACTATCATCTCTAGAAATGATACTCTAGCATATCCTTCATCAACAAAGTTGAATCTCTTCGGTACTCCAGACAAATCTAAACTCTCCCTGTCATGAAAACGCACGCATACGTTTCAAATAGTGTTACCACTACAACTTATTTCGTAATTCAAAGTCTTAGTCAGCATTCAAATTGATTCAACGCAACGACGACTTTACCGTGTATACGCACTTTTTTCGAATAATTCATTTTCACTTTTTTTTAAAGAATATGATGCAGGTGGTTATCCTTCCAATACACGAAAATTACTGATTTAATACATACAATAAACTACGTAGTGTCGATAACTAACCATAGAGTATCACTGGGACAGCTGCGTTGTGTCGATGAGCAGCCATAGAGTACCACTGGCAGAAATGCAAGCATATTTCATGTCATTTTAAGACATGTAAAAAAATGAAAAATGTCTTGGTTGTAGTAATAGATCTCCACTAAGGCGTTCCTACATCTTTGCAAACCAACTGCCAAGACCATAGCCCGTTATTGATGAATGATCTTTGTAATAGTTCATTCCATGAGCCTTTGGTCTTGGACCAAGAGTAGCATTATAGTAATCAATATCAGGACAAACAAATTCCATCTTATTTTTTTTTAATATGATGCAAGGGTGCATCCTTCCAATGTACAAAAATATTGTTTTAAAATATATAACAAACTATGTAATGTCGATCAGTAGCCATAGAGTACCACTAATACAGCCGCATAAATAAAAAAATTATAAAAAATTTGAATATTTTTCTAGGTCCAAAAAATACAAGTCAGAAAAGTGTTAATACAAACATCATTTTTCTAACAGTAAAAGTCACGACTGACATATTCATATCATTCTCATTTTGTATTTTGAAAATATTAAATGTGAAGCATATTTCACTGGTTTTAAGCATATTTCATGTCATTCTAAGACATATAAAAAAAGTTAAAAAAAATTCTATGTTAAAAAAAAATATAAAAATAAAAGTTAAAAAACTAAACTTCAAAAAATGTATAAAAATGGGGGAGGGGTTAAAAAGTTGTGGTTGAGGGTATTAGAGGTTGGAAGGTGAGGGCCCTTGGAGGTTGAGGTCCTCTGTGGTTAGGGTCTTTGGTGGTTGAGGATCTTGATGGTTCAAATCCATAACCACCTCCCTACTTGATTTCTAAGGATTTCTAAGGATTGTTCTGAGTTTCTATATTAAAATTCTTTTCTTGGCACCTACGACTTTATTAGTTTCAACCTTTTAGCATACTCCAATACTAACGAATATTTAAATTGGCACTCCTCATTATGTACTTGTGTATTATAGCGACCACAGCCAAGAAGTGAAGCTAGGTCAAGTCGCAAAATCGCCTTGTCACCGCTAACCGTTTCCACAGACTGGCACCCACGACGCTATTCTAATCATAATCTAACATTTATGTCACGTTGCGTGAGACTTACCATTCCCTCAGACTCACCTTTAGTTGGTAAGCAATTTTAACCCTTTACCAGTTTCATTCTATCTAAATAAAATAATATTTTTATTGTTCTCATCTTGTTTTCATCCCATTATTCAAATCCTTAGTTAATACCATTTAATCTTATACGATAGTGGACGAACATTATAATTTAGGATCATTGACGTACATAAAATACAGGTTTAAAATACATGTTTAAAAATCTAGCTCCATATTGTATACCTTTATATGACTAGAATAACCGGTTCGATAGGTTCACCCTATCAAGGATATTAAAAATCGGGTGAAATGTCAATATAGCACACGAAGTTTGACAGGCGTTTACCAAGGACACTAAATCTAGCCTGAAATGTACAGATGCCTTACTACTATCACGGCATAGGATGGTTTGGCAATATAAGGGATAAAGATAATTTCGGAGATCACACTGCCATTCCTTGACGATAAATAAAAGTTCGAATAGGGATAAAATCCTTTTAATAGACAGTGATGATGATAAAAAGTGATAGAAGTTCACAAAAAATACCAGATATTTCGGTCACATATGCAGTGACCGTCATCAGTGGTAAAACTAAACTCTTAGTACTTTTAGTTTAATACTGATGACGGTCACTGCATATGTGACGGAAATATCTGGAAATTTTGTGAATTTTATCATCATCACTGTCCATTAAGACGATTTTATCCCTATTAGAACTTTTATTTATCAATAAGGGATATAAGGGTTATATTCATAAGGGATTTCAGCAGATACAGGTTTACTTTTCGAGAAGTTTTGATCCATCAAAATTGTCTAATTTGTTACACATTTCCGTAATCTTGCGTGTAACAATTACTGTACTTTCGCCTGGGATCGAGGGCACTTCTGGCTCAAATATAAGGAAATTAGGCAGATCAACCTTATGGTCATCACAAGTCTGTAACAATTTGATCATTTCCAAAACATTGTCACTCATAGCAACCTTTGTGGACATTCGAGCAAGACAGTTCGCTCCTGTCCATAAGATCTCTTTTGCTTTCATAATTTCTTTTTTTTGGAAAAACTGGGCTGCTCTCTTCGCGACTTCATCATGGCTTTTTACAATTATTACTGCACGTTACAAAAACTTTAATACCGGATTCCAAATGAGCTTACCGGCCATCGCAAATATGCAACAACATTAACACAGCAAGTCCAAAATCCCAGACCGTATTTCACAGCGTAGGTTTTTACTGATTGCTAGAAGCAAGTTCACTTGCAAGAGAAATAAGGGAAGCCTTGGAGACTTTTTACCTTGTCCCCGCGATTTAAGGGGCAAGCCCGGCGGGTACCACGGCTCTTGCAAACAACTCTCTCACCCCTCTTCTGCTTACTTTTCTCCTGCCACCTTTATCGCAGCGTAATTGCCTATAAATATCGAATAGCCCTAATTATATTCGCACTGCTTGATCTTAACCTATAACATATAGGTCACTGATCATGAATATATCAATAAGAAAACCCAGTCCCAAAGGAATTCTCACTCAAGTTGCAGAATAATCTACTTATTCAAATTACAATCCTTTGGTCACTTATTCAATTATTATCAAAATATATATTGGTTTCGTTCAACTTCCCCCTTGATATTTACTAGAAGTTTCAAATTAAAACCCATAGATATTGCAGATATATTGAAGAAATGCTCTTTTGACAAGCTGGATGTTACAGACACACCAATTTGACAGCCTGGATGCACATACTGTTTTTTGATCTAGACACAACGTCCCCCTAAACACTCCCTATAATTTTCAACTTAATACCTTTAGTTATTCCTGAGACATAGCAAATAAACCCTTTTAACAAACTAGACGCACATAGTGCATTTATTTTTATGTTTAAAATGCCCATAAAAAATTTCAATTAATGCCCTTAGCCCTTCCTTAAAAACTACATACGCCCATTTGACAATATGGATGCACATAGTGTCTTTTGATTCAGTTCAACATCACCCTCAACATACCTTGAAATTTTCAACTTAGTACCCTTAGCCGCTTCTAAGATACAGCAGAAACGTCCTGTTGACCACCTGGATGGATGTAGTGTCTTTTGATTTACCTCAACATCCCCCTCATCATTCCTTGGAAGTTTCAATTTAATGCCCTTAGCCGCTCCTGAGATACTGTACAAACGACAGGCTTTTTTGACAACTTGGATGCACGATAGTGTCTAATTAGTTCGTCCAACATCCCGCTCAACATGCCCTAAACATTTCAACTTAATACCCTTAGCCGTTCCTAAGATATTGCAGATACGCCCTTTTGACAACCTGGATACACATAGTGTTTTTTTATTTAGTTCAACATCCCCCTCAACATGCCTTGAAAGTTTCAATTTAATACTCTAAGCCTTTCTTGAGACATTGCAGAAATGCTATTTTGACAAACACGATGCACATTGTGTCTTTTGAGTCTGTTCACCATCCCTCTAAACATGCCCTGGAAGTTTCAAAGTAATAATCTTTGTCGTTTCTAAGATACTGCATATACTTCCTTTTGACAATCTGGATACGCATTGTATCTTTTGATTTAGTCCAACATTCCCCTCATCAGTCCCTGAAAGTTTAACCTTAACAATCTTATCCCTTTTTGTCACCCAGGACCAAACATTTTCCCCTTCCCAGTAAGGAAACCTATATATAAACGATTGACAGCTTGCATAATTTACAGCCCTTGCCACAGTGGCTTTGGGAGTTGTTTCATCCCTAGAGGCATAGTTAATGGGCCTTAAGACAAATGTGACCAAAATTACTATCTCGAAATTTTAATCTGATGTGGTTTGGGGGGTTGATGAAGGGCGGATAGCTAAAACGGTGTGTTAGGGGGCTAGTTGCCTTTCACTCCCTTTTGGCTCTAAAGGACACTAGAACTAACGATTTCCAGCCGAATGAACCCCCCTCAAAAGTTTCTACGACCGCGCCTTCCATACGAAGTGGTCTGAAAAACGATGTAATATATTGAAGCTATATCACTCTTTACTTAGGCAGCGCCAGTGGCGTCAATAATTTTTAAATTAATTTACAATAAAGATTGTTTGATTGTCAACAAAGACAACCCTCCCGTTGCGTGTCAGCTTATGTGGAAATCTCTTCCCCATTCGGCTCGGGAATGCCACTCGTTTTGCACCTCTATAAGACTTATAAAAATGTTTTGGTTTCCATATGATTAGTGTTTCTTTGATGTATATAGTCTTAACGATCTGTATGTTGGCGTTGTCAAATCACCTTAACTCTTTTTTTTATTATTTATTTATTATTACAGTTTTAGGCCTTTTGGATATACCAACAATCAGATTGAGGTTTATAATCCAAATCCAATGTTTACTAATTTCGCACTCAATGAAAATAACAATTTGGTAAAATTTAAGAAATTCAAGTTAAGCGTTCAATTGATGAATACTGATCAAGGAGGCACACTTGTGCCTCTATAAAGAGGCGACCCACCACAATGTTAAGCGATTTCAGGTCCTAGAGGTCGCAGAGAGACGGCGGTTATCGCATTTTGTAGCCCAAGCTCAAACTAAGAAACTTGCAAAATTTCATCCTCCTCCGACTTTATCTTCATGGGGCAAACTGGGCCGGAAGTTTGGACCCTCCCACCACAGCCCCCCTTTAACGTTGTCCGATTGGGCTGAAATTTAGAGGTTTAGCTTTCCTAGGGCCCGGGAGCTTATCCTCGAAATTTCAGCTCAATCCGATAACTCCTTCCCTGTTTTCAAAAAACCAAATATAGCCACTTAAAATTCATCATCTCTTTTTTTTTTCTTAGCCACGCCTACAGGCCACAGTTGGCAACGGATCCGGTTGAATGAGGACTCATTCGAAGCAGAATTCGACCTGTTAGGGCCTTTTGATATTTTCAGACCGAAAAAATTATCCCCCGAATTTACATTTACGAAAAACCTCGTTTTCCTATATTAGCCCATGTTAATTTTTCCCACCACAACCCCCCTTTAACGTTGTCTGATCGAGCTAAAATTTAGAGGATAAGCTTTCCTGGGGCCTGGGAGCTTATCCTCGAAATTTCAGCTCAATCTGATCACTCCTTCCCTGTTTTCCAAAAACCTAATATCAAGTTTTTTGGGAATTTGCTTGCGTTGAAAATAGCTTCCATATACTAAAAAACAATTACCATTGTATCTGTATAGTCCAGCGGTTGATACTTCAGACTCTCAGGCGGAAAACTCGGGTTCGATTCACCATCAGAGCAAATTTTTATATACTGAATTTAGACTTTGAAAAGAAACTCAGTTTTTTTTTAAATTATTTAAAAAAAATTACGTTTTCTAAAGAGTTAAAGAGGCTGAGTTACAAGGTCGACCCTTAAAACGTACAGGGATTAGGAGGCACAGTTGGGGGACTGTTAAAGAGGCTGAGTCACAAGTTCGAACCTTAAAACGTACAGGGATTAGGAGGCACCCTGTACGACGTGATTTGAGTATTCAGGAATTAAAAGCCTTAACACAAGAATGTTCAAGAGCGGGGGGTTTGGGGGCGGCAGCCCCCCAACTAACTCCTGACACGATCAACTAACAGTTAGTCAAGCAATAATAAGTAATAAACTGTACAAAAACGTGCAGAAATTATTTGAAAAAAACTACGTTTTCTAAAGAGTTAAAGAGGCTGAGTTACAAGGTCGAACCTTAAAACGTACAGGGATTAGGAGGCACAGTTGGGGGGCTACCGCCCCCCCAAACCCCCCGCTTTCGCAGCCTTTAAATATAAAAAAAAATTCTTTAAACTGAAAGTAAGGAGCGACATTAAAACTTAAAACGAACAGAAATTATTCCGTATATGAAAGAGGCTGTGCCCTCCTCAACGCCTCGATCTTTACGCTAAAGTTTTTATTGTTTAAAAAAAGAGTTGTGAGAAAGTCAAACTTTAGCGTAAAGAGCGAGGCGTTGAGGAGGGCACAGCCTCTTTCATATACGGAATAATTTCTGTTCGTTTTAAGTTTTAATGTCGCTCCTTACTTTCAGTTTAAAGAATTTTTTTTATATTTAAAGGCTGCGAAAGCGGGGGGTTTGGGGGGCGGTAGCCCCCCAACTGTGCCTCCTAATCCCTGTACGTTTTAAGGTTCGACCTTGTAACTCAGCCTCTTTAACTCTTTAGAAAACGTAGTTTTTTCAAATAATTTAAAAAATTGGAATGGAAAAAATTTTGTTTGCTATAACTGTAAAACAATTCGTTTTTTCCATCTGTCATTGTTTGATGCTCACTCATCATATTTCACCAAGTTTATTTCGGCATCTGAACAAAATACTAATTTTTTGCAAACATTCTAACCAATGAGCCAAACAAAAATTGCTTTCGAGCGCCAAACTAACCTGAAACTTAAAAGGAAGATGAAATTTCAATTTATACGCCGTGGAAGCGGAAAATTTCAGTGAGAGAATTTGAAATGTAGTTTCTAAAAAATACACTTCAAATGCAAAAAAAGTGATTTCTGGTCACCCATTGATAAAAAATATCTATGTTGGCGAATTGGTCAATTGATAACTTCTGACATAGGTCAAACTCTGCTTCGACAGTCAAATTTTAAGTTGCCAGCTCAAAAAAAAAAAAAAAAAAAAACAAAAAAAAAAAAAAAAAATCATGTTTACAGACTGGTTCAAAGCGAAGTTCTAGAATGAGTCCAATTCCGCTTCGGTAGCCAGCTTTCAATTTGTTCTATGAAATAAAAAAATCCTTGAAGGAGAATTAGTTTAGGTCTATTTTTTCTGGAATAGAATAGATATGTGCCACAATCAACCGTTTGCTAAAATTTGGCTAATCAAATAAGACTAGCAACTTCTCACAACACTCCCGTAACAATGTGACGGTCAATGAAAAAAATTGCAATATTTGAGTAAATGACCTCTTCGACAAACTTGATTTCGTTTAGCTGTATTCGTATTTTGCACAACAGTTTAAAGACATCATTAGCAAGTCGAACAAAACAAATATCAGAGCTTCTATGGATATTTTGATTCAAAGGTAAATCCCGTATTCAAATTAAGCGAATAGCACCAGTGAGGATGAAGAATTATTAAATATTGAAAACTTAATGAGAAACTCAGTATTTGTCAACGTTAGAGTTTTTAAAGGTAAACCCACTGCATATAAATAATGTAATATATATGTTATATCTGTACTTTCCCATTATGTGGACAGTTCGACTATAGGATAGACAGTCGAATGAATGCAGTGATGGAGACTCGTAAAGCGGGTAATCAAGGAGGCACACTTGTGCCTCTATAAAGAGGCGACCCACCACAATGTTAAGCGATTTCAGGTCCTAGAGGTCGCAGAGAGACGGCGGTAATTGCATTTTGTAGCCCAAGCTCAAACTAAGAAACTTGCAAAATTTCATCCTCCTCCGACTTTATCTTCATGGGGTAAACTGGGCCGGAAGTTTGGACCCTCCCACCACAGCCCCCCTTTAACGTTGTCCGATTGGGCTGAAATTTAGAGGTTAAGCTTTCCTAGGGCCCGGGAGCTTATCCTCGAAATTTCAGCTCAATCCGATCACTCCTTCCCTGTTTTCAAAAAACCAAATATAGCCACTTAAAATTCATCATTTCTTTTTTTTTTCTTAGCCACGCCTACAGGCCACAGTTGGCAACGGATCCGGTTGAATGAGGACTCATTCGAAGCAGAATTCGACCTGTTAGGGCCTTTTGATATTTTCAGACCGAAAAAATTATCCCCCGAATTTACATTTACGAAAAACCTTAGTTTTTTTCAAATAATACAGATAAACAGGTTAGACATGCTTTGTTATGAAAATATCTGCGCGTCAATTTTCATAACAAAGCATGTCTAACCTGTTTATGTGTATTATTTGAAAAAAAACTACGTTTTCTAAAGAGTTAAAGAGGCTGAGTCACAAGTTCGAACCTTAAAACGTACAGGGATTAGGAGGCACCCTGTACGACGTGATTTGAGTATTCAGGAATTAAAAGCCTTAACACAAGAATGTTCAAGAGCGGGGGGTTTGGGGGGCGGCAGCCCCCCAACTTCAACTCCTGACACGATCAGCTAACAGTTAGTCAAGCAATAATAAGTAATAAACTGTACAAAAACGTGCAGAAATTATTTGAAAAAAACTACGTTTTCTAAAGAGTTAAAGAGGCTGAGTTACAAGGTCGAACCTTAAAACGTACAGGGATTAGGAGGCACAGTTGGGGGGCTGCCGCCCCCCAAACCCCCCGCTTTCGCAGCCTTTAAATAAAAAAAAAAAAAATTTTAAACTGAAAGTAAGGAGCGACATTAAATCTTAAAACGAACAGAAATTATTCCGTATATGAAAGAGGCTGTGCCCTCCTCAACGCCTCGCTCTTTACGCTAAAGTTTTTATTGTTTAAAAAAAGAGTTGTGAGAAAGTCAAACTTTAGCGTAAAGAGCGAGGCGTTGAGGAGGGCACAGCCTCTTTCATATACGGAATAATTTCTGTTCGTTTTAAGATTTAATGTCGCTCCTTACTTTCAGTTAAAAATTTTTTTTTTTATTTAAAGGCTGCGAAAGCGGGGGGTTTGGGGGGCGGCAGCCCCCCAACTGTGCCTCCTAATCCCTGTACGTTTTAAGGTTCGACCTTGTAACTCAGCCTCTTTAACTCTTTAGAAAACGTAGTTTTTTTCAAATAATTGTTATCTAAATTGACCCAAGAGCGTGGTTTCTCATTGAATTTAAAATATTTAAACTGTTGTTTTTTGGGGTTTAGGGGGGAGAAAAAGGTACCTAGGTTTGGTTAGGTTATGTATTTAATATATGCAATGCTTTACCCCCTTACCCCCCCACCCTAATGTGCAAATATATAGCCCAAATTTGTTTATAAACTATTATAAATAATTTCTGAGACCACACTGGCTAATCATGATAAAACAAAATCGTGAAGAAAGGAAGAAAACGAGGACAATTAACAGCCAGTGAAAAAATTTGAAAAATTATGCAAATACTTCGGTCAAGACCTCCGCTTGACCGTCCTCAGTGCAGAATAAAACTGATAAAAATATAAAAACCAAACCTTAAAATAAAAACACCAAACTAAAATTGGACGACCCTTTCCTAGTAACGGAGTAATGAGTTACCCTTT